>CM040919.1:9259336-9370100 GCA_023029165.1 Gobiocypris rarus
CATGTGTCACAGTGGTGACAGATAGATAGACAGATAAACAGACAGAACGACAGAACGATAGACAGAATGAAAGACAGACAGAATGACGGACAGACAGATACAACGACTGACAGACAGACAGACAGACAGACAGAATGACAGACAAAATGAAATACAGACAGACAGAACGACCGACAACAGATAGAACAACTGACATACGGAGAGACAGACAGATACAGACAGACAGACAGACAGATAGAATGACAGATAGAAAGACCAACAGAAAGACAGACAGAGAATGAACGACAGACATATAGAACGACCAACAGACAGATAGAATGACTGATAGATAGATAGATAGATAGATAGATAGATAGATAGATAGATAGATAGATAGATAGATAGATAGATAGATAGATAGATAGATAGATAGATAGATAGATAGATAGATAGATAGAAAGATAGATAGATAGATAGATAGATAGATAGATAGATAGATAGATAGATAGATAGATAGATAGATAGATAGATAGATAGATAGATAAAGTGATAGAGTGATAGATAGATAGATAGATAGATAGATAGATAGATAGATAGATAGATAGATAGATAGATAGATAGATAGATAGATAGATAGATAGATAGATAGATAGATAGATAGATAGATAGAGTGATAGAGTGATAGATAGATAGATAGATAGATAGATAGATAGATAGATAGATAGATAGATAGATAGATAGATAGATAGATAGATAGATGGATGGATGGATGGATGGATGGATGGATGGATGGATGGATGGATGGATGGATGGATGGATGGATGGATGGATGGATGGATGGATGGATGGATGGATGGATGGATGATAGATAGATAGATAGATAGATAGATAGATAGATAGATAGATAGATAGATAGATAGATAGATAGATAGATAGATAGATAGATAGATAGATAGATAGATAGATAGATAGATAGATTTCAGTCATTAGTGGTGTATTTTATTTCAGCTGCAGTTGGTCAAATGGAGCGGATGTGGCACTGTCATGGACATGTCAGAATTGCTGTGACTGGATGCAATTTATGGTAATAGCCTCAATGAAATGTGTTCAACTGTACAGCATCCTAAGATCAAAGAACTAAGAGAGCGAGAGAGGGGGGAGAGAATCCTCTGGGGTTTCAGAGTGCACTCATAGTGAGTTGGTCAGAAGGTGCTAACTGGGTGATAATTCAATTCTAGTGATGTATTTTTCATTGCTGTTGGGAACTTGTGGGGTCCGTACTTGGATTCCGCTTGAGACCACGTATACTAGAGCACAGCAAAACATTCAAATGAGTTTTCTTATCACAAGCAGAGCACAGGCAAAAACCTGCAAACGTCACAGTTTGAAGATCCTGGACTGTCTGAGATTGTGTTTATGGAATATTTTTTTACAACAGATATTTTTAACATTGAATATAGTTTTGGGTAAAACCATTTCTAAAAAACAACAAGAACCACAATAACAGAGCACATTCTCAGTACACATAAACAAGAGATGGTTTTAGCAAGCCTCAAACCACATTATGGTTTTGTTAGGCTATTTCCAGGTCTGTACCTAATTACATTGGCAAACCAGAATAACCCACAATGCATTAAGTGCTCCTCAGAGATGATGGTCACGGTTAGAGGGGACTGGGAACAGTGGGGGAGCTGGTGGTTTAATTTCAGCTAGAGATGAATGACGGCTTAAACCAACCTCAGCAAGTTCACACACACCCACCTACCCACCCCCAACATCCCACTCACATGTGGAGACTGTAAGACGTTTATAATAGATTTAACACACACTTTACAACTCTCATTCAACATTCCTGTTCAAAAGAAGTTATATGTGATAATCATTGCTGTGTTCTGCAATCAAAACAGTATGCTTACCAATTCAACAGCCGCTCTCTTTAGGACATAATCAAACGATTATTAGAGGCTTTCTCACAGAACTGACATTTCCTTTGACCTCTCCGAGCAAAGCCATCTGAGTATACAGCGGATGAGCAGGGGACAAATAAGGGAAGCCACACACTAAATAACAGCACAATACCTCAACAAAAGGATATAAATTATGAGTCAAACAGAAAAGCTTTTGTTACCATTCATGCAGCTGGTTAACTGAACCACAAGAGTAAAATATTTTTTTTCGGGTTTAAAGAAACGCAATCAACAACTAATGAATTGGACACTTCAGTTACAAATCTGAAGGAGATAAGAGGAGGGCAGTGAGTCCAATGTGAAGTACTTCATATGACGGCAATAAAAATCACAGGAAATAATGGGCACTAAAGTGCCAGCTGTGTGGCTCAAATAAACAAACACACAACAAAACCCCCCATTTACAATCATTTAAAATTAGACGAGTAGAAGGAAAAGAATGGTTCAGCAGATTTTAATAAATCTACTATATCAAAGTCTTGTTTTCATACTATATATATATATATATATATATATATATATATATATATATATATATATACTCACCTAAAGGATTATTAGGAACACCATACTAATACTGTGTTTGACCCCCTTCGCCTTCAGAACTGCCTTAATTCTACGTGGCACCATATTGGTTACAATTCTTATAAAAAAGGAAGAAGCTTTGTTGATGTTACTTTGAAAAGCACAGTAACGATCAAACACAAACTATCTTGAATAATAGTAATCACTCAAATCCATTATTCTGGATTTATTATGACTCGATTCTCTAACCTGATTTATTTAAAAACAAGAAACCTTGAAGGCTTATCTTTTACAAGTATATGTCTAGAGCAGAAAAAGAGCATGTAACGTTGCACTTACATGTTTACTAACTCTCATTAGAGTGTTAGTAGAGTATTAGTAGACTGGTAGGGTTAGGGTTAGAATAAGTTGACACGTAGTTGCAAAGATACTTATAATCAGTAGAATGTCTGTTGGAGGACCATCACAATAAAGAGTTAGCAGATATTAAGCAGACAGTCTACTAATACTCTAATGAGAGTAATACTTATAGTCAACAGAATGTTCAAAATGGACCATCAAAATAAAGTGTTACCAATAAAAGTAGTAGTATACATTATTATTATTAATATTACTACTGCTATACTACTAATAAATGATACAAACAAATATGAGTTCATCTGTATTGGCCAGAATTCCAATATCAGTGCATTCCAAAGACCTAAGACAGAATAAAAATAAATGGTGCATAGAATAAATGTGGTTCAACATGTAAGAAAGAAAAAAAAAGGACAAAAACCTCAGTGTTGGGGAAGGGAAGAGCTTGGCTTTAACAGGAAACCCTGAGAATAACCTCTATATCTGGTTAAAGTTGCACATAATAGACTGGATCCATCTTACACAGATCATTCCAACACAGCAACCACTCTCACCTACACACACATTAAAGTTAGGTTAGGCAATTTCGGAGAGGCTATCACTAGCTAGCTAGATTTGAAGGCATAAGATCCCATCTTCCCTTCAGAGTGTCTCCAAAGCCACGCCTTCTTCAAAACACATAAAAACACAAATCGTGCACAGCAGAATTGCAAAGCGTCACAAGAGACAGCGTTACATTACCTCACGTCCCAAAGCACATACCATTACAATAGAAATGAATGTAAACAACTTACAGAGTTCAGACTTGTACCTGACTGCTGCAGATTCATCTTGCGGTTGATAGTGTTAACATAGACACGCATAAAACTGAGGATGTGAACAGCTCTGGGTAGAACATCACAGGTTGCCATCTCGTAATTACGGTTACGGTATGGTGTAAACGCAGCATAAGCTTGTTGTTTTGGTTCAGGAGGAACCGTAAAAGGGATTTGCTCAGTCTACAACTCTGCATAGCCTCATGAAACAGGCTGATGATGTGTGATGTCTGCACGAGTACGGTGCATGAAGGTATGCAAAGGGATGCAGTTGATTTGACATTATGTGCTTACCTAAGAAAGTACAGTTAGTATAACTACATGGGTTAAGGGGTAGGTTCAGGGTTATTACCTAGCCAGTTATTGTAAATACTATAAGTACACAGTTTGCACATGGGGAAAAGGGCTGTAAAATAAAGTGCTATCATGCAAATACATATGTCGACAGGCAGGTATGACATTGTATCATTGCATTTGGATCGGATGCAATGACTGGACGAATATTTTTAGGTCCTGATACTTCCCCAGAAGACATGTTTTACATTTACATTTTATTATTTAGCGGACAATCTTTTATCCAAAGTGACTTACAAATGAGGAGAGCAATAGTAGCAATCGAACCAACAATAGGGCAACAATATGCAAGTGCTGTGACTAGTTAATCAAGCACAGTACATGTACCCCCCTATTGATTACTATCAGGATTTTAAGAGAGTTTAAACCCTAAAGAGGGTTTATAAAAAATCTTGGAGTTTAAATGAAAACTCCAAACTGAATCTATAGTAGGATTCAGCTGCTATTCCAGTCAGACTATGTGATGGTGGATTGTGAATGGGAAGTAAACAGTGTTCACCTTCTCTCTGCCTGCTGAATTCTGCTGATACTGCACAGTTTTTTTTGGTTTATTCCCTTTTTTAATGAGGCTGAACTTCAAAGGAAAGAAATAGATGGCTGATTGAGCTAGGGTTGTCTACTTGTTTGTTTCAAGCTTGTTTGATTTTTTCTTTAGATTCTGCATGGGCTGCTTTCACAATGAGAAATCTGATGTAGTACGTAGACATGTAGACTTCATTTTTCTTGGGCTGTCCGTGCCATTCCATTAAAATGAAGGACAGATGAAATTGCAGTCGGTGGCATGGAGGGAACCGAAGGCGAAAAGAAGGGCTGTGTTATTGTGTCCCACTGTAATGAGAGCGGTGAACACTTCATCACTCACGCGCAAACTCTCCCGCCGCACTGGATGATGGGTGTTTAGTGAGCACGCTCCAATTCTCTCTACTGATTGCTCGCTCTATGTACAAAACATTTATAACAAGCTTTTTTCTATTATTTTGTCCATGTTCTGTCGTAAAATGGTTCAACTGAAATAGCGTTACAATCCACATCACTGCAAATTCACCCATCTGTATTACACTGCAATGTTCTTTTCCAACAAGTGTGTCTATGACTTGTTTCGGAGTGCTTCCATTTTTTCAGCAAAATAAACAACACAAACAGCTATTATAAAGAAGCGAAGTATCTCATCATAATCAGGACAAAAGCAAAACGAAAATGCTACGGTGTAAGTGAATCTCAAAATGCAAAACACTTTGAACAGAAGTTTACTGCCTCTGTCTGCTGGTCTAACATTTGTCAAAAACAAGATTATTGGCTTTGTGGAGGTAATGCTGTAAAGAATGAATGACAAATGGGGTGTTTGTGAGTGTCTCAGTCTCTTGGACTCACAGACACACATTACCACCACCACCACACATCTATAAATCTACAAAACCGCAACTCCACCTCAAGTGTGCAAATCTGGGACAAGAACCTAGAGAATAAAAAAATAACAACAACACCAACAAATGCTGTCATACAAATAAATGGTGTTATTTCCAGACAGAATAGATAACCCTTAGGACTGCACTTTCTTTTGAAGGTGCAGTGTCCTCATTAAAAAGTTTGGCCTATAACAAAATTCATTGTACTTAAAAGTCCCCATGAAATCAAAATGTAAGCTTTTAGTATGAATATGTTAGCCTTACGGTTAAGCTAGTTTGTATCTATTTAGAAGATTTAAGCATTCAAAACTTACAGTCTCTCACTTCCGCCAATATGGATGACATCACTTTGCACTTCTCATCAGATTTTCGGTCCAATCAAATGCTCTCTAGAATCTACAGCATCCCGCCCCCTGCATTATAAATATACACTGAAGCTGCGTTTAAAAGCACTTTAAGGTAGATGGCACATATGTGGTGCAATATATAGGGGACAGGGAACGATTCAAAATAAATACACAGCGCGCACACACAATAGCAGCGACACGATAGCACAGAGCAGATCATATGAGCGAGTCTGCGCAGACCAGAAAACGTATCAAACCCATTTGAATTCTACATAGAATGCTGTATTTTAAAAGAGATAAGGAGGAGAAAAGGAGGAGAAAGAGATAGAGATTAGGAAGAAACTGTGGCTTTACAGAGCTCAACTCTGAGCTGTTAAATAAACACAACGCTATTGGCTATTTAAAAAAAGGGGAGGAGCTGTTCGATATGTCTGGCCTTGTCTTCCTGTTTCAGTGGAAATTTCGTCAACACATTAAATAAGGCCGCTCATTTCAAGGCACTTGGTGGGCTTTTAATAGTACTTTTTATTTCAAATTTGTTTGTGTATAGAATATATCAAGTTACATTATTTTAAACTCATATCAGTAATACCAATGAATCCCTACTCACAAACTCATACCCCCTTTTACTATTAGACCCTTTAAATCAGAAAAAAATCAACCAGCTCTTGGCATATGTATTCAAAAAATATGATCAAAAACTATAGCCAAAGCCAAGAGAACTGCCATGTCAACCAGCACAGCATTAATACATTCATAATTCTCTTTTTGAGAGATTCCCCGACTCTACGGAACTGTCACTGTGTAATGCAGTTTACATCTAATTACACAAAAACACTTCTTGAATGCTGATGATCAGATCTGGAGAGACTCGTCCGGTGCTGCTCTTGAGGAAGTGTGGAGGGAGTAGAACACAGTTGAGCAATCAAGCTCTTTTATGGAGCGAAGCCAACTCGCTGCATGCATGACTGATTATACTTTCGGAGAAAAGAGCTTGATAACAAATTTCATCCAACAAAAAATTTAATTCAGTTCATGGCTGACATTTCAGTGTGTACAGTGATAAATCTAACTGACTGATCTGCTAAAGAACACAAACTCCAAGTGACATCTGAATGCACTTTTGTTCAAAGAGCATGAGAGAAAATAATGCAAAACAATTACCTTGATGTTTGCCTACTACTGGGCATTCAATAGATAACAAACCACAGCACTTTGAAGACAGAGGCACTGTAAAGCCCATGGTGACTTTCCATTTCCCGGTCCTGACCGTAAAAAACAATCCATTGGGCAGTAAGACTGTACAACTAGAATGAATCACCTTGGCAGAGAGGCAATCAACCTCCATTGGTACACAACAAGGATACCCTGCATTTCTCTATTAAACCAGTGCTGTCAGAACCCGTTCAATCACCTTGTTGACAACTGACACAGAAACATGTCTCAGATCATTTGTTTCTTGGAAACTTCTCCAGACAACATCTGCAGGAAAAAAACATCCAAAATGGAATAGGGAGTGATTGCAGAAGGACTGGTGGGGAAATGAAGTGGAAAGGCAGATGTCTGCAGAGGACAGCAAAAAAGAAGGGGATGAATGAGACAGATGGAGAAGGTGCATGGCACTGCCCTACAACGGCAGAAGCTACAGATTTTAATGAGTTATTAGCAAAATTATGTCACTTAGACTAATAATATAGTCCTGTAAGAAACAGTTTCTGCTCTATTTTACTCAGATTCAAAGAAAATGTGTTAAAATTAGGGGTTTAACGGTACATGTATTCGTACCGAACCGCTTCGGTACAGGACTTCCGGCACGGTGCACAAAGTGTACCGAATGCAATCTTTAACAGTTAACAATAGGCTTTTTTTAAGCGTGGGACATACTTATACATGCATACTTGTGTGTTCCCACACAAACATATTAAGCAATCTGTCCATTTTATCACGAAATTTAAACAATGGAATTTTGACGCTCTTTAATGTGTCATGAGAGATCACTGTTTAGGCGCCTCAGTTCAAGCGGCAATGCGATCACCTCTTCCTAGTCAAAGAATAAACATGAATTAACAACTTAAGGTATAATGAGGATACATTACAACTTAAAAAAGTCCTGTCTAATCCAAGCATTATCATGGCAGTGAATTAAAAGTGAAGTTCATAAAAGTGCATCTATCCATCATATAACTGCTCCACACGGCTCCGGGGGGTTAATAAAGACCTTCTGAAGCGAAGCAATGCGTTTGTGTAAGAAAAATATCCATATTTAAAACTTTATAGCCATGTGGAGCATTTATATGATGGATAGATGCACTTTTATGAACTTCATAAACGAGGCTGCAATTAACTGCCATTATAATGCTTGGATTAGCCAGGACTTTTTTATTTGTCTGAAAGAAGAATGTCATATACACCTAGGATGACTTGAGTGTGAGTAAATCATGGGCTCATTTTGATTTTTGGGTGAACTAACCCTTTACCATTACCCCCCTAGTTAAATTGTATACAAAATCAATTGAAATTCAATAATAAGCCAGTACTCAAAAGTTGCTCAAAAAGTTGCCCTGTGTATCATCAGCTTTAGTGTGGTTCATTTGAATAAGAGAGAGTGCTGCCATTTGAACCCTGGTGCACATCAAACGAGCACCAGAGTTTGTTCGGAAGTGGATGAAGACCCACCTTTTCAAGGGTCTCAGTCTGCTTCCAGACGAACACTGAGGCGGTTCTCAACACAGACCGAAGACATCTAAACAAATTAAAAGCAAAAGATGCGACCCTAAAATGAAGAGCACGCCCAAGCGTACCTGTTTTTTCTTATTTTAGTTAGGAGCTATGTTGCCCATTAAAGTTTGGTACAGGTGTCTGAAATGCCATCTCCTTGCAGGAGACCACCTTCATTTGTGTTTTGCATCTATTTTGACTCAGATTTTATAAGCACTTCATGAGCTGGTACCATCAGCTGGTAAAAATACAATCAATTGTATGTATTGTACATTGCTGTTGTGAGGTAATTCCATAAACCCTCTGAAATCTTTATATATCACATTTCGAACAATACAGTAAATATAATCTAATTTGAATGATATGAAACACTAAAGTATCTTCAACTGCAATATGCAGAGATATGTTGTTCATTGGAGAAAGATGCTGACTAGCCTGTCAGCACCATAGCAGGGCACCTTTCCCCCGTGTGCTAGCTTTCAAATCTCATTTAAGCTTGTGTTTGATGTGAATGCCACAAATGAAATGTAAGAGCTGGCACACTGGAGACAGGTGCCCTGCTATGTGCTTGACAGGACAGACTGGACTGTGTGATTAGTCAACAGTAGAAACCTATATGGTATTTTCGAATTAAACATTTATTTCTGCTGGTAGATGATTAAGAGGCACTATAAAATGGTCTGATATACAACAAATCTTTTTAATAGGACTATTATGAATCATGAATCATCAATAGGGCGGGTCTGTGTGTTGTGGATGAGGGATTGGACATTGTAAACAATCCCAAATAGCATCATACACAATGCAGCATAACTCGATTATGAGAATATTATGGAAAAATCCATGCACCCATTATGGGAAAATGCTAAATTACACACTGACTCAACCCCATATAGACATGATGGTCTTCAGTAATATTAAAGGCATCATGCAATCCAAGAGGAGTATACATTAAGGGCATGGTTCAATAGGCTATAGTTTACAAATCTTCTTAGGATGCACTAAATAATGTTTTTTGAATAAAGTCTAATCTATAATCCATCAAGCATCCACATATGAGTAATGCTGGACTTAGTCTAAGCCTTGCCATTTAGATTACTGTAAACACTTTATTCTCTGTCACACAGACTATTTCCTTCATCTCCCACACTTTAAATATGACATCTTTTTAATTCTCTAGAGACTTAACATATCCAATTTAAACATTTTATGCACACAAGAGCAGTGCGTGTGTGTGTGTGTGTGTGTGTGTGTGTGTGTGTGTGTGTGTGTGTGTGTGTGTGTGTGTGTGTGTGTGTGTGTGTATGAAAGGCACAAGATACATAAACAACAGGAGTTGGTTGGATTACTGTGAAATCTCAATAAATGAATAATTTCAAAACAATACCAGACATTTTCAGCCAATTTTCCACCAAATTTACTTGTCAAGACCCATTCATCTCTCATAACGACTCACATACTGACTGCATTACATGGAGAAGCTTGCATAGGCAATGTGACTGAAGCAATATCATTTACAGTTTAAGTATTCTGAACACTTGAAATACTGTCACGAGGCTCTTAAGATCCTCAAGTTGTACTCAAGTATCTTGTCTGACAGTCTCATACAATCACAACACTGGTCTCATGAATCATTTAACATAATTTTACATTAGAGAGCTTCACTTTCAGGACACTTTCAACAGCTGAATACAAAACAAGCAATGAAGCAGATGAGGTTGGTAGGCACTGTGTAATGGTGCATTGTGGGAAAACGGAAGTCTGGGGGCAGTTCCATCAGGGAGTATGGCCGAGTGCTCGGCATAACTATGATGAATTGAGGGTCCCTGGTAACTCACTTACAGTAAGCCTTGCAGACCTGGCCATGAAAAATGACATGGATAAAATGTTCTCTCCCTTTTCGCCAATGTTTGTCTTCTCTCTTTCATTTCCCCTAAAATGATCTATTTTAAGCTCCCAACAGAAGAGCAAACAGACGCATCTCCAATGGGTTATTAAAACATCACAACTAAACTGGGGGAAAAAAAAACCCTCTTAATTATATAAATAATTGATTTTATGGAGTAGATCCCACATACTGAGACAGAGATCCATCAGACAGAGATTCAGGAGATAAGGAGACATTCATTGACAAGTGCTTGACTACTAAACGTAAGGGAGCCAGCATCAAATTCACTCTAACAAGTGAATAAGCCCATGCAAATTACATCTGAATGTCAATGGGTGTATTTTAGGAATAAGGATATCTATGCTTATATTTTGTTTTGTGATTGCTGTGTAATAAAAATATAGTGGAGTTTTGGGACACACACACACACACACACACACACACACACATTCTGAACAATATATTAGAAATCCTGCTTTTGTGCAATTCAATCAAGCAATTTCATAAGTGGGGACAAAATCAGCCTTGATAAAAAGTAATGGGGACATATCCCACCCATCCCCACTCTAAATGATACCTGTACATGTTAAGCAAAGGAGGTGAAAATGAGAATGGAAGTGTGTGGATGTAAAAATGAAAGGTGTTGAGTGGGTGGCAGAATAAATGGATATTTGACAAGTTGTCATTTGAGAATTGCTAACCTCTCCACATCAACATACTGCTACTTCTGCCAATGTATTAGATTTTTTTTCTTTGTTCTTTTATAAATTCTGAAGACTTGATTGAAGATGAAAAAGGTGTGTGTTTTGGGACACACACACACACACACACACACACACACACACACACACACATGTTGTGTTTCCATGTTTTATGGGGACATTCCATAGGCGTAATGCATTTTATACCGCACAAACCGTATTTTCTATCCCCCTACACTGCCCCTGCCCCTAAACCTACCCATCACAGGAGACATGCTGCATTTTTACTTTTTCAAAAAACATCACTTAGTGTGATTTATGACCTGTTTTCCTCATGGAGACCAAAAATGTCCCCACAAGGACAAGGATTTTGGATATTGCCATCTTTGTGGGGACATTTTGTCCCCATACCGTAGGGATTACCAGTCCACACACACACACACACACAGACACACACAAATGACCCAAAATTCTAGGATGATCAGATTAGTTCAGTTTAGTTAGGATTTTGTTCACTTTTGAGATATATATGGCTATGTAACACTCACAATTTCCATATAGCTACTGTAGCTTGATAGATACTTATCCTGAACTTGGCATTTTATCTCAATGCTACTTGGATTCAAAAAGGTCAAGTCAGATTATGTTTAGCTGATTAGAAATCCCCACTCACGCCCACTCACTTATTACACTCAGCATTCACATCAGACTCCCAACGTCGAACCAGGAAGAAAACAAGTCTACTTCTGCTAAATATGGAAGCAAGTCCACAGAGATGTGAACGTGATTATATATAATATGGATTACATCGTAAATGGGTGTGTGAGTATTGTTATTAAAGAAATTCTTATTCATCCATAAAGAATTTTCTTTTCTGCTATAATTAAAATCAGACTAAACCTATCAGAGAGGCATTATGTATCTTATGCTACAGTGCCAAATTGTGCCACCCATGCCAAAAGCTGCAGGTGTTTCATTGTATGCGAGGCAGCAATCATCTGCGCAAATGCGTTTATCCAATCGCTGTGGAAATTTAGAGAACCACTAAAGAATCAACTAAGATGATAAACAGTCTTTTTGTTCTTGTTTATTCTCCATCTTTCACTCCCACCTCAACCAGGTTCTTTCCCATTAGTGTCTGTAGCGTGGATCTAGAGCCAGAGCTCAGCTGCTGCCTGGCTCAACCTGTCTGCTATTTATATCTCCATCAGAATAGTCGCTACGCAATAAAGTATGCCACTGCTCGGCTCAGCTCTTCGCAGACAAGCTTGGCACTCAAGTGTGTGTCTAAGACATAACAGACAGACAATGAGAGGAAAGTAAGGGTTGGGAGAGTAAGCAAGTGGTATACACACTGTAACCACAACCTCAAACTTTTCTCAATAGGAAATATTCTCATACTGCAAATGTGTATTTGACATCATGGGTGGGAGAAAAAAGACACAAATCGTCTCTTTTTGTAAAATGATTCGTAGACAGGACTTCATTGGGCAGGAGGTGTATGACTGTGTTAAAGCGGTTTAGCATAATGAGTGCAATCCCTTTGCACGTTTCAGGAAAGCTAAGCAGCCTACATTCAGGAACGTGAACTTAAGTGAGTGTGAGAGAGGGGAGAAGCATCAGGAACGCATTGTTCTGTTCCGCTAATGTGTTTAGTACTGTCATCGGTTACAAGCTTATCTGACTAGACAAAGGGCAGTTCTTAAGTTCATTTTTGAAATTATCATCAATTTTGTTACAGACTATCTAAATAAATGCAATGTCTGAGGAATACAAATTTGTCAGTGAAAAAAGCAGAAGCTGCCTTCTCAGCATCTTCTGTCAGAAAGCTGCTGTCAGATGTGGAAAAAAGGGTTTGCGCCACACACCCAGGTAATTACAACCGCCCCCCTCGCGCACAGGCAGGCGACAATCCATTCTTAGCAAACTAATGAGGTGCACTAGCGCAAGCGTGCATGTGTGAGCAAAAGAAAAGGAAAAGAGAGAAGGGGGCAAGTGGAACAAATCACGCTGTCAGACTGTCTTTTGTCATCTTTTGGCGAGCACTCATCAAGATTCTCCCCTCAGTTTTCAGGACGAAAGGAGAAGAAAAGAGCGAGGGAGCACACAGATGCTAACCTAAAAGCAACAAACGGCAGCGGGAGGTGACCTAGCGCAAACTGGTAATGCTGAAAATGCTGACATGCAATTAAAGAAGAGAAGCGTTGAAAATGATGCCACAAAAAAACTAAAAACAGCTAAAGCGGTGTGACGAGGCTCTTGTGTGAGACGGAGTATTCCGTATTGGCAGCACTTGTCAGGCAGGTTGTTGTGAGCAGCTGGACCATACTCAAGTAAAGTACCCAGACAAGCAGCAGCAATTTGGCACTTGATGAATCCGAAGAAAAATCCATTTTATCACTTCTCATAATGGATGCGTCTAACTCTGGCTCAACTGCACAATTTAGGCTGATGGCTGGGCATAATTACAGCTTGATCACTTGGGGAATGTTTGGACACTTCCATATGTTTTCCTCCTCTATTTTTCTCCATGATTAGTCATATCGGAGCACACTGAGGATGTACATGGATGCGTTTTCCCTGGGATCCAAAGTCTTGTTGTGCAGTCCTCAGGTGGTGTCTTTGGTATTGAAGTCTGACTGAGCGAATATGTTTGAATTAACAGCTTGACACTTGGCCTCTTGCCACCAATAGATCCCCTCTGTTCTCCTGCACTGACATGTCCTCGCAAGACCCTTTTAACCACAGGGTTAAAGGTCGACCTAAAGAAAAGGAAGCTGTCGGGAAAGGTGAAAGGTGCTAAAAGAAGGAAACAGAAGGGTGGACATTGGTGAATGGGGCTGTAAAGGCAGATTCACATTTTCAGAGGGAATAAAAGGCGTCTCATCTGCTGGACTGGGTGGGCGGGGTGAAAGGGGGAAGGGTCCTGCCGGACTCAATAGCGTCCTCCCACATGTATGCCACCACTAAGCACAATGATGACCAGGGAGAGAGTTCAGCCCTGTCGATTAAGATCAGCATGCATGTGTTATATCAGGCAGCTGTAGGGCAGGGAATGGCCCAGATAGAGGCCCTGGAGAGTGACGGTCACACAGAGGTAAACCCCTGGAAGGCAAAGCAATACAGTTAAATGAAACACTGTACAGAGCAGCAAAAAAACATGAGATTGTTTGCAATAAACTCTACAAAATTAAGTCATGATCCTGATATGTCCTTCACAAATGCAATGGTTTCAAAAAGGGGTACTGTTTACAGTAGAAGATACAAGGCAATAAACAGGGCTAGACGCTTCCCTAGAGCCTTCAAATACAGCCTCACAGCCCTGAAAACAGGGACATGTAAAAACAAACTGCACTGTCAAATCTTTCAGAAACTGAAATAAATTATTGATTATTGACAGCCTGCAGGTTTTATTCAGCTGTCGGTGTCTAAAATGAGAGAGTTTCTTGCTGCTGTGCCTTTCAGGACACCCCATTGCATGTAAAATGAGAAGCCCTGCTGGCCACCCAATAGGTTATTGGTGTTTAAACATGGATGGCGATGTATTGGAGTTTATGTATTCATTTGCATGATAAAACAAACTTGGGAAAGTTCAAAACAAGACACTTTTGCAGCCAAGTTTCAGTAAAACTGGAATTTCAAGAAATTAATTTTTAAGTTATAGTGAGTTGTTATGACACTATGTATCAAATATGTATTAAATAAGAAACGTTGTTTTGCATAATGATAAAGATGTCAAAAGTGCTGCCTCTGAGCCTTCTCTATCTAAAACAATCCAAGGGGAACTATAGGAAATGTCATGGCCACAAAATGTATTGTGCTCTTATCAAAAAAGATTTGTTCCCATATGAGCCCTGCAGATAGGCTAACACTGTTGTACTAGTCTCCTGCTTTGGCCCCATGTCTCCACAGATCAAAACACTAAAATATTTCAGAGGAAAAGAACAACACCTGGAAGGGATGGATTTGCCTGTTTCCACGAAAGCTTGAGGTTTGTTTAACTGGCCATGCTTGAGATTCTGAGGTCAAGTGCTTACTTTTAGGACTTACTATGCATGTATTTATGGGAAATCCAAAAGCGAGGCTCTGCTGTATGTAGGTTAACTTGCTTTAGCCAATCTGCTTGTCCTCCCTCACTCCATGTTTAATCTCCTGCACTCAGTGACAGTAGTGGGGGCAGGAGACTGCACCACACTACCACGATATTCCTGACACCACAGCCGTTATACACTAAAAAAGTCAAGCAATGTAAAGACCCAGTATAAGGAAAGTAACAGTCACTATGCCAGACACAACAACATTAAAATGTACCACCTCTCCTTGAACCCGTTGTCGAATAAACAGTAGATGTTTTATAGTCTGCTCATTAAAGAATCTACACCCATTTCTTGAAACCACTGATCCATTGACCATTCACCTAGTTCTCCAGATTTGCACCCCACACATTGATCAGGCTCCTCCTGAGTTAGACCAGAGACTTCAGAATTCTCATTGATCCTGCAGGATTCCAATCCTGTCCTGCCATGAAGCTGTGCATTGATCAACTCCAGCAGGACACCAGTGGCCCCATTGCACCCTCTTCATTGATCCAGAGCTTCTCCATCCATCCCTGCCCGAGACCCTGGCCAAATGACCCATCGATCTGTGGCCAGTCCAGAGGAACCATTTCAGCCTCCCAGTTCGCCCTACCCCTCCCTATCCCATGCACCCGAAACAGACTACCCCCCTTTAGCTTATTCCATCCCCCCACTTCTACTGGCGGTGATGTCCCATGCATGCCAAATCAGCACCCCCTGATAGGTGTAGTGACACCACCCCATAACCAGACAACATTTCACATTACCTCCTGAGACAACTGCTTTACAATTCATCAA
Organism: Gobiocypris rarus; assembly: GCA_023029165.1. Lineage (NCBI taxonomy): Eukaryota > Metazoa > Chordata > Actinopteri > Cypriniformes > Gobionidae > Gobiocypris > Gobiocypris rarus. The sequence goes on from CM040919.1 coordinate 9,275,268, forward strand.
ACACATATCCAAACCAGATCATGACTCTACAGGTACTTCAAACATCTCCAGTATTCACCTACTAAGCCTTGTATTACTTTTCTTGGGGCATCACAGTCATTTCACCACATTTTTGACCATGCTGCTTTTAAAAAGCACACTACATATTCACATCCATTGTAGGGATATGCATGTGCTTAATTATTGTACAATCATATTAATCAAGTGCACATTTTCTTTCTTCATCTTTCAGGATGTTCTATGGGGCTACACATCTCATAAAAGTGTGTTGGAGGGTTACTAGTGAATCGAAGACCATCCCACACATTCTGAAAATATCAAGCACTCTTCAGCAACAGTATACACCTAAACTAAGCCAGAACTAAGCACCAGGACTTACAGATATGTTGCAGAATTTTTTTTAATCTAAATGCACACTGAAATATACTGTCGCCTGTTAAAAGTAACCTCCAATTAATGTACTTTCACTGGGACATTTCGACTCTGGCATGAAGTCTCTGTCTATTAACACCACAAAACACAAACCAATGTTTAACATTTTAAGCATATACTTATGCTTGGATAAAACAGCCATACCTGTTTGCCAGATGTAGGTGGGTTTTGTGTTGGCGACTGTTTGCGTCTGGACATCCCAAAGCCCAAAAAAGAGCAGAGCTACTCTTAAGAGGGAAGCAAGAGACCCTGCTGAAGTGCCCCCTCTCTCTGCCGCCCTGCTGGCCAGCCCCATGGCTTCAGCCCGGCCAGATAGATCCACACAGCTCAAGTCTGGCCAAACAGACCTGCACGATACACACACACTCAGCAGGAGATGTATGCACAAGAAGATGCGGCACAGGGGAAAGTGTGCCTGCTATTGTCCCTCTCACTCTTCTGCACGCGGTTCCTCCAGGAAAGGGTAATCCACTTGTCTCTCTCTTTCTCTTCTAACTCCTCTGTTTTCCCTCCTTTTCTTTCTTCTTCACTGTGTTCTCTGGGTCAGTGGAGAAGAATGAGGTCTGAGTGAAGTGAAAAAATAAAAAAAGCCAGAGGAACAATAGATCCCTCAGCTCAGCACGCTGCTTGTGCGGCTACTGCGTCCTGGCTCAGCCTGGCTGATACAGCACCTCCCATTCCCCCCTCCTCTCTCTTTTTCTCCCTCGCTCGCACTCGCTCATGCAGTCTCACTCTCCTTTACTAATCCAGATTCCACCTGCAATCACTCTCTCTTATCACATTGCCCCACTATCAAGGGTTGCGCTATTCTTCACGCAATAGGGAACTGGGGTCGGGGTCGGTGTCGGGGGTCCGAGGAAGAAGTGCGTGCATCATTGTGGTGTGTGTTGATTTGGGGTTGGTTGCTAGAAGTAGATACACCAGAGTCACTGGCACCAGCTGGGACCAAAAGCTATAAAGAGATGCAAAGGAAAGATATCGCTGTGAGTGTAAAAGTGAAGTGAGAGAAAGGGAAAAGGTGAAGGGAGGGAGAGAGAGAGAGAGAGAGAGAGAGAGAGAGAGAGAGAGAGAGAGAGAGAGAGAGAGAGAGAGAGAGAGAGAGAGAGAGAGAGAGAGAGAGAGAGAGAGAGAGAGAGAGAGAGAGAGAGAGAGAGAGAAGATGGCAAAAAACAACCGAATGAGAGTAGTAAAACCCCTCATGAATAATTAATGTGAGCTCACTCTGACCTTGATGATATTCAAACCATAGAAGGGGTGCTGTGTTATGAGTGTTATGAGATGCTTGTCTCCACAGTCATTACTAAAACAGACTCGGGAATCGCACCTTCCCATAAATGTTAGGAGTCTAGGTCGTCAATCTATGACGACCAAAATCAGGGAACTGTTGTATTAAACAGAATCATAGAGAAATTTAAAAAAATAAACCCTACATCTAAATATGCCTACTTTCTTACATATATAATGTTAAAAACAGTAGGTCAAATGAGTAGCATTTCCAAACACAGCAATAATGAAATTATAAATACCTAGACACGCTTTCCATAACTGTAATTATCCCACACAAATATGTACTTACTCAACATATTTTATAAAAAGGTCAAGAAGCTATTCATTAAAATGCAGTAACTGGAGGTGCAGCTAATGAGTGCACATACATGAGAAACACAATGCAACAAAATTGTGTTGGCATTCATGACATTTTAAAATCATCAGATTTTTCTCAGTTTTGACATTAAAACATAAACCAACATTAATAACACCACATTGAGTATGCTGCAAGAATGGCAGTTAAAGTATTTACACAATGATAATGAGCAAAAATATGAATAGGCCAGTTGGTTTACAATGCTTATATAAGGATTCATTATTAGCTTAATAAACATACTTATTAAATTGAGTAAACCCAAAAGGCAAAACATTATCTAAATTAAGCTTATAATAATTTTCTACAATGCAAGCAAAAATAAATTATTTAACTAGACCTTCTTTCTCAACAGCAGTTCCTAATGTGTGATATGCACTCCCCTTTATATTCAGGCCAGGATAATGTCCGTTGGAGTCATTTCACAGTGATTAGGGTAATGAAGGACAATGCTCACCCCCTGCTAACCACCAACACAGAGAGCAAACCATGGAACAAATTAGCAAAGCTGTCACATTAACAGACAGCAAGCACTCTGACCGGCTTTTGCCCAATACACACACACACACACACACACACACACACACACACGTTGGGTTTTCATGTTTTATGGGGACATTCCATAGGCGTAATGCTTTTTATACTGTACAAAACTACCCATCACAGGAGACGTGCTGCATTTTTACTTTTTCAAAAAACATCACTTAGTGTGATTAATGACCTGTTTTCCTCATGGGGACCAAAAAATGTCCCCACAAGGACAAGGATTTCGGATATTGCCATCTTTGTGGGGACATTTTGTCCCCATACCGTAGGGATTACCAGTCCACACACACACAGGCATGGGGCCATAATGGAAGCCTACGTCAACTTCATACACAATCACAATACGTCACATGAGATGTGAGGGAATGACTGCACTGAAGTGAATACCTGGCCATTAAAATAACAAATGTACACTAGGAACTTATCTAAAATGAAGTACAAATAATGTGCTTAATTAAACTATTTAAAAAATGCCTTAATTAAATGCATAATTTGAATATACAATGGAGTCCAAAACACACATACATACACATATATACACACACACACACACACATATACATATATATATATATATATATATATATATATATATATATATATATATATATATATATATATATATATATACATACAGGTCCTTCTCAAAAATTAGCACATTGTGATAAAAGTTCATTATTTTCCATAATGTAATGATAAAAATTTAACTTTCATATATTTTAGATTCATTGCACACCAACTGAAATATTTCAGGTCTTTTATTGTTTTAATACTGATGATTTTGGCATACAGCTCATGAAAACCCAAAATTTCTATCTAAAAAATTGAATATTTCATCCGACCAATAAAAGAAAAGTGTTTTTAATACAAAAAAATTCAACCTTCAAATAATTATGTTCAGTTATGCACTCAATACTTGGTGGGAATCCTTTTGCAGAAATGACTGCTTCAATGCGCGTGGCATGGAGGCAATCAGCCTGTGGCACTGCTGAGGTGTTATGGAGGCCCAGGATGCTTCGATAGCGGCCTTAAGCTCATCCAGAGTGTTGGGTCTTGCGTCTCTCAACTTTCACTTCACAATATCCACAGATTCTCTATGGGTTCAGGTCAGGAGAGTTGGCAGGCCAATTGAGCACAGTAATACCATGGTCAGTAAACCATTTACCAGTGGTTTTGGCACTGTGAGCAGGTGCCAGGTCGTGCTGAAAAACGAAATCTTCATCTCCATAAAGCTTTTCAGCAGATGGAAGCATGAAGTGCTCCAAATCTCCTGATAGCTAGCTGCATTGACCCTGCCCTTGATAAAACACAGTGGACCAACACCAGCAGCTGACATGGCACCCCAGACCATCACTGACTGTGGGTACTTGACACTGGACTTCAGGCATTTTGGCATTTCCTTCTCCCCATTCTTCCTCCAGACTCTGCCTCCTTGATTTCCGAATGACATGCAAAAGCGACAGTCCAGTGCTGCTTCTCTGTAGCCCAGGTCAGGCGCTTCTGCCGCTGTTTCTGGTTCAAAAGTGGCTTGACCTGGGAATGCGGCAACTGTAGCCCATTTCCTGCACACTCCTGTGCACGGTGGCTCTGGATGTTTCAACTCCAGACTCAGTCCACTGCTTCCGCAGGTCCCCCAAGGTCTGGAATCGGTCCTTCTCCACAATCTTCCTCAGGGTCCGGTCACCTCTTCTTGTTGTGCAGCGTTTTTGCCACACTTTTTCCTTCCCACAGACTTCCCACTGAGGTGCCTTGATACAGCACTCTGGGAACAGTCTATTCGTTCAGAAATGTCTTTCTGTGTCTTACCCTCTCGCTTGAGGGTGTCAATGATGGCCTTCTGGACAGCAGTCAGGTCGGCAGTCTTACCCATGATTGCGGTTTTGAGTAATGAACCAGGCTGGGAGTTTTTAAAAGCCTCAGGAATCTTTTGCAGGTGTTTAGAGTTAATTAGTTGATTCAGATGATTAGGTTAATAGCTCGTTTAGAGAAACTTTTCATGATATGCTAATTTTTTGAGATTTTTGGGTTTTCATGAGCTGTATGCCAAAATCCTCAGTATTAAAACAATAAAAGACCTGAAATATTTCAGTTGGTGTGCAATGAATCTAAAATATATGAAAATAATGAACTTTTATCACAATATACACATTTTGAGAAGGACCTGTATTTATATATATATATATATATATATATATATATATATATATATATATATATATACACATTTTTGAGAAGGACCTGTATATATATATACAAATGTGTGTATTTATATATATATATATATAGTACTTTATAATTATACACAGTACACTCACATATATTATCCATTTAACAGCACTAAATAATAATAATAATTAATAATAGTCTCAATCGTTCTGGAACCCACTTTGCAGTACATGCATTGATTTATTTTAAAGTTCTACCTTAATATAAAACCTCTAATAAAAAATAATAATTGTAAAATAGAAAATAAATGAAAACCCTATTAAAATTACAATATTAATACGGCAAAGCTTGGTTCCAAAGGTCAGGAGGGCTGCAGGGGTTAGTGGCTAAGCTTAAGGTGGCCAGAAGCCAGAGCTGATGTACCTGGACCAGATCCAGATACTGTAACTGTCTGTTAATTTGTACAGACAACATGACACCACTGTGGGGAGATTTGTCATATTTTTTCTTTCAGTAACCCTACTAATGGTGAATCATATGGTTTAAATCAGTAACCTTAGTGTTGCAGGTCACAATTCTAGCACTATCTCAAACTTAAGTTAATGGTCCTATCCATCATCTTCTCCAATTTATGTGAGATACACTGGCGATGCCAAAACAGAGAAAGAAAGACAACACTGATTAGTGACAATCAGCTGGGTGGGATTACAGATTTAGCTGACCTCCTTAAAGAGTCAAAACAGACAGTGCTTAACTTGATAAAGCCTTGCTGTCTCAACCATGGACACAAATACACGTGCAAACATGGCCACACACACACACACACACATCTAAGGCACAGCATGGGCGACACCGATATCTACCACTGCTGTACCTTAATACTAGAGCTCAGCGAAAGAGAGGAGGAGGGGGGTAAACGGGGGTGGGGAGGAACAGATTGAGAGGAACAAAGCAAAGCTTTTGAGGGCAAAAGAGTGTAGCAGAAACAGGGATAGAAGAGAAACAGACCAGGGAACGAGACAGATGGGCGAGAAAAAAAATTTGAGAATAAAAAAGTGTGTAGGAGAGGCCATGTTTTTTTTCCTTTGCTTTTGTAGAGACGGAGCTTTCTAATGAGGAGCGATGTGAGCGGTGTGTGGGGCGTGATGAATGGCAGTACAGGCATATGGCCTGCCACAGCACTTCCCTCTGATCGTACCTGATTATTGTGTGTGTAAGAACACGTTCCAATGAGCGTGTGCGTTATGAAGAAGATAATTCAACACTAGCAGGCCTGCACAATTAAGCAAACAAAAGCAAAACACATTATCATGAAACAGGTGCTTATGCAGAACATGCTTACAGCGTGAACGATGTGTGAGAACGGCACATTACAATTAGCCCACCTCAGCACAATTACACTTCACGTGGAAATAAAGAGAGATTAACAGAGTACTACAACATAAAATGGATGGTACTGACTAGGGATGCACTGCCATGGACAATTTTGCAAATAAAAATCAATAATTAATGAAGCCGATAATCAATACATTAACAGATGTACTGTACATCTCGATCTACATTTTGACTGATTGGAGAGAGAAAAATGCTCCCCTTAAATTTCCAGATCAACTTTTATAAATATAATGAATAAAGAATAATATATAAACTATTTTTGAATAAATATCAGATATTACAAAAAGTCTGGGGTAAGTAAGATTGAGTTAAAAATGGTTAATATCACGGTTTCCACAAAAAATATTAAGCAGTACAACTGTTTTTAACATTGACTATAATAAAAATGTTTCTTGAGCAGCAAATCAGCATATTAGAATGATTTCTGAAGGGTCATGTGACACTGAAGACTTGAGTAATGATGCTGAAAATTCAGCTTTGACATCACAGAAATAAATTACATTTTAAAATATATAAAAACATATATTTTTAAATTTTCAGTTGTAATGATATTTCACAACATTTAGTTTTTCATTATTAAATAAATGCAATCTTGGGGAGCAGAAGTACAGAGCCCCTAAAGAAAATAGGAGTGAAGAAGAAAAAATATATATATTTGAATGGCAAATGTTTTGCATTCCCCGAGAAACGTTGTGTTCGCTTCCAAGAGCTCAAAAGGTTTTGCAAATGAAGGCAAAGTTTTTTGAGGGAACGCAAAAGCATCGACTAATTTTCCTCATATCCCCACAACCATTAGGGGCTCCGTTAGGGGTGTGCGATATCGTCTGCGATAATATCGTAATTGTTGTTTTAACGATTTGCGATCCGACATTATCGAGTACACACACACCCAGAGAGAGCACGCATACCCCACATGATGTAGGCTTTTGTTGATTAGACTAATGCAGGTGCGCATTTCACTTTCCGCTTTCACTGCGTGCTATATTATCATATCATATAGTTAATATTGTTTTTGATTTTATATTGATATTGATTTTATACAAGTTTACTAAACAAGAAGTTAATTTTAAGTGACTTACAGTTTAGACTTCCATATTGCCTATTTTTGCTTTATTTCGCCACCGAAAAATTGTTCAAAACAAACACACAGCACTGTCTCTGAGCAACACACAGCGGTGTTTTCATACTGAACCAATCAGCTTTTTGAACAAATCAATTGATTCAATGACTACGATAGAATAAGAGAGTCAAATGCTTCGTTCCTTGAATGAATCAGCTGTTTGAATGAATCGGTTGAATCTCAATGACTCACTCATTAAACGTGACTTGCTGCCACCTACTGGCGGTTTGAATTTCACAGTTAAAGTATATTTTCATGTTTTAAATAATTTCAAATATCAATATTATTCAACATTTTGTTTTAAACATCAAACATTATTTATGCATAACTGCAGGATATTAATTTGTCACTTCTGAGCTGTGTAAATGATCTAAATGCCACTTCAGATGCCGCTTCTGTGTTTCCTGTGCACTGCAAAGATACATTTTGTTGATAAAATTATTATTTAATTTGATGGTAACAGCCCTATCGTGTCTTATTATAACTGATTTTTATTAATTTTATGAAATTGACACAAAAAATGTAAAAATAAATAAATGTATCAAAGTAAAAGAGATTATTTCTGTCACTTCTGTGAACTGACCACCACACAAAATATGAAGAATATCATAAACTTTAGGAGTCAGCTGACCATGGCTACACCTGCCAAAGTACCAGCACAAAAACACACTCAGCAAAATATCGTCCAATTATCGTTATCGAGAAAATCCCAGAAAATATTGAGATATCTTTTTTTGTCAATATCGCACACCCCTAGGCTCCGTACAACTTTTGAACAGAAGTACAGGGAGTGCAGAATTATTAGGCAAGTTGTATTGAGGATTAATTTTATTATTGAACAACAACCATGTTCTCAATGAACACAAAAAACTCATTAATATCAAAGCTGAATATTTTTGTAGTTTATTAGGAAGTAGTTTTTAGTTTTAGCTATTTGGGGGATATCTGTGTGTGCAGGTGACTATTACTGTGCATAATTATTAGGCAACTTAACAAAAAACAAATTTATACCCATTTCAATTATTTATTTTTACCAGTGAAACCAATATAACATCTCAACATTCACAAATATACATTTCTGACATTCAAAAACCAAACAAAAACAAATCAGTGACCAATATAGCCACCTTTCTTTGCAAGGACACTCAAAAGCCTGCCATCCATGGATTCTGTCAGTGTTTTGATCTGTTCACCATCAACATTGCGTGCAGCAGCAACCACAGCCTCCCAGACACTGTTCAGAGAGGTGTACTGTTTTCCCTCCTTGTAAATCGCACATTTGATGATGGACCACAGGTTCTCAATGGGGTTCAGATCAGGTGAACAAGGAGGCCATATCATTAGATTTTCTTCTTTTATACCCTTTCTTGCCAGCCACGCTGTGGAGTACTTGGACGCGTGTGATGGAGCATTGTCCTGCATGAAAATCATGTTTTTCTTGAAGGATGCAGACTTCTTCCTGTACCAGTGCTTGAAGAAGGTGTCTTCCAGAAACTGTCAGGACTGGGAGTTGAGCTTGACTCCATCCTCAACCCGAAAAGCCCCACAAGCTCATCTTTGATGATACCAGCCCAAACCAGTTCTCCACCTCCACCTTGCTGGCGTCTGAGTCGGACTGGAGCTCTCTGCCCTTTACCAATCCAGCCACGGGCCCATCCATCTGGCCCATCAAGACTTACTCTTATTTCATCAGTCCATAAAACCTTAAAAAAATCAGTATTGAGATATTTCTTGGCCCAGTCTTGACGTTTCAGCTTGTGTGTCTTGTTCAGTGGTGGTCGACTTTCTGCCTTTCTTACCTTGGCCTTGTCTCTGAGTATTGCACACCTTGTGGTTTTGGGCACTCCAGTGATGTTGCAGCTCTGAAATATGGCCAAACTGGTGGCAAGTGGCATCTTGGCAGCTGCACGCTTGACTTTTCTCAGTTCACGGGCAGTTATTTTGCGCCTTGGTTTTTCCACGCGCTTCTTGCGACCCTGTTGACTATTTTGAATGAAACGCTTGATTGTTCGATGATCACGCTTCAGAAGCTTGGCTATTTTAAGACTGCTGCATCCCTCTGCAATATATCTCACTATTTTTGACTTTTCTGAGCCTGTCAAGTCCTTCTTTTGACCCATTTTGCCAAAGGAAAGGAAGTTGCCTAATACTTATGCACACCTGATATAGGGTGTTGATGTCATTAGACCACACCCCTTCTCATTACAGAGATGCACATCACCTAATATGCTTAATTGGTAGTAGGCTTTCCAGCCTATACAGCTTGGAGTAAGACAACATGCATAACGAGGATGATGTGGTCAAAATACTCATTTGCCTAATAATTCTGCACTCCCTGTATAGTTCATATTTAAATTGGAAACATAAGAATAAAATGTGCCTTGAATAAATAGAAAAAAAGAAGAAGAAAAAAATCCCACAGGCTCAGAGTAAAAACTTAAATATAATGATGGTAGAGCAGAGGTCCTTTGGTCAGTTATCAGCTTAAAGATAGCCTTTTTACTTTTCAGATCAATGATATTGCAAAGTGATTAATTGGCAGATACTAATATGACTGCCAATATATAATTAATCTCAGACTAATCCCAACTCAGGAGTTGCATTCAAAGCTATTGCAAAACGAGGATAAACACAATAGACCTGTTAGAGAACATTATATATTTATTGATATGCTGTCAATCTTGAGGCCTCGCCCATAACTAGTGATACCATGCAGACAGACAGTTGTTTTTTTTGTTTTGTTTTTTTTTAGCATCACTTATTTCTATATTTCCTTTTCTTTAATATTTACCAGTCTGTAGATTGTAGATTTTGATCATTCAAAAAAAGTGAACTCAAATTTAAACAACATAACTGGATCATGCTATAATTAGGTCAGGGGGCCTATCTGCTCTGCGGGGGATGTGGGGGTGTCCTGTACGCTAGAGTCCATATTAATGTGCCAAGTTTCTACGGTTAAGCCTGTGAACCATATTACTTGGCTGAAGAAATGTTTACTCTGATTAATATTAATACATTTAATGAGTTATTGAACATTGGTGACTTTAACTGTATTGCTATTGCCACTCTTTCATAAAAGCATGTTATTTCAACATGAAAAAAATGGCACTTTGTTCGGTATGACTAATCACACATCATAGATCAGAGCTTCTGAGTGTACACAACTTTGTTAAAAATCTATTTAAAACATTAAATACACAGCGATTTGCAGTTAGTAAGTTCCCTGAAGCAATGGAGTAATGGAGCGATAGCTCTCTGTGCACCTGCCAGCACTGCCCTGGGCAGCAGTCAGCGCGCAGTCACGTGGATGAGCGAGCGGAATAATCGAAAACACTAGTCTGCAGTGAAGCCTCATTAAGAGAGAGGACAAAAGAAGTGGCGGTGTACTAGTCAGGTGTGAAGTGTCTCCCACAGGACTCTAATGGCCGTGTCTTTTCTTCAAGAAGTGAACAGACAGACGCTCTGTGTCTGCAGCTTCGCCGGCACTGATGCAACACCTGCATTTGATGAGCACATTACCAACTCCACAACTTAATCTAGTATAATGATCGTCTACAATAAATGCTCTTCCTTGGTCATTTCACTGTTTATCTCCAGATATGGCAGGTTATCAAACGTATGACCACTCACAAGGCTGTAATATAGAAAACCGTTCAAGTAAATGGTCCTGACTAAGCCAATATTCCTCATTCAGAGAGAAATGCATTGTGTGGAAGACAGTTGCTGCAATAAACAGAAGTGTTTGGACATTCTGACTCCATACTGCACAATCTTAATGGATGCATTTTCTGCTGATGGTTATTATGGTTGTTTCGATGACCACTAGGAAAGAGCCAGTTTACTGGGCAGTGTATAGGTTAACGGCAAGGCGATAAGCTACATTAAGCAATGCAGATGAAGAAAACAGTCATTTGGACCATCTTAAAAGGTCTCCACATTGTTGTGGAGACATACTGAAAGCGTAATGATCAATACAGTACATATACTAAACTGCCAACAGTATTGGGACACCCCTCCAAATCATTGAATTCAGGTGTTCCAATCACTTCCATGGCCAAAGGTGTACAAACATTTGTGAAAGAATGGGAACGCCTTTTATTGCCAAGGTGTGTGCACAGACTGGGGGTTGATTTATTTTTTTATTTTTTTTACAGTGGACTAATAAATTAACACTGTTAAATGTAATATTTAGCAAATCTCAAAAAGTTTATCCATTTTTATACTTCACATTATAATATTGTGATGCGTAAATTCACTTGTAGCATTTCAATTGAATGATTTTAGTTTTTAGCTTAATATTTTTAATTCATTTAGAGAAATTAATATCTAATTTTAATATCAGCCATTATTATTTATTAGCCGGAACACACACAAATAATAATACATGTATAATATCGGCTAGAATTTAAATATTAGTGCATCCCCAATATCTATCCATCTATAAGCGCATAAATTTGTGCCTGTACATGTGAAGTAATTTGGCTTGAAGTCTGCCGCATCCAATTCTAAGAGGAGCTGACAGGTTGTGACAATACAAACAGATCCCATCCATTGTTTTTGTTTTGGAGAAAGAGCTCAATGTATGACTCATTTTTCAAACCCTCCAGAACAGCTGGAGGGGGACAGAGGGCTGGGGGACCAACCAAGTGAAGTGGGAGGGGCATGCCTAGCCAAGCTGATCCAATTTAAATATGCAAATGTTATCAGAGTTGGAAGAGGAAATGGGAAGACAACTGGAGAACAAAAATGCGAGAACAAAAAGAACAATATCTAATTCAATTAAACGTTTAGCATTGTTTAGCCTTCAATTAAGGAGATAATTATACAGCTCTACACATTGGCCAAGCAATAAAACACATAACAGGGATCTGTTAATTCGCTCTCCAAATCATCTGTCTCCATTTAAAAGGTACCTGAGGGGATTCGCCCCAACAAAATAATGTGCAATTCACAGTAGTAGTCTGCAAATAAAGATGTTAGCGGCAAATCGAAAATGATGTCATTGTTTATGCACACTCATGTCGTTCCAAACCTGTATGACTTGTCTGTCTTTACAATGAAAGTCAGTGGTGTCCAAAACAACTCTGGACCCCACTGAATGAAACTTTCATTGTATGGATGAAGAAAGAAAGTCAGGTTTGAAACAACACAAGTGTGTGGCAACTAGCATTCCTAGCACGATTAGACAGTAAAACATTAAAAAGTGAGCTGCTCTATTAAACCTGAGCTCCACAAATCCAAATGCGAGCACACCATCTGTTTTTTACATCAAGACCTGTCAGGTCACAAGTAATGCGTCCCAATCCATAAGCTTTAAACAGATTGTTCTGAGCACTTCCTTGATAATAGACCTAAAATCTCCCATAAATGCTAATCCAAGCAGCTCATATCTGTCAGGGCAAATCAAGCCTGAAATGAGTTCAGTCAGGCGCACCCCTGGTTTCCTCAGAACCGGAGTCGAGCTGAGCCCACCATGCTTCCATTGTCTTGCGCCTCACTGAGTCTAAGCATATAACCAGGCTGGGAACAAAGGCATCAGGGGAGAGCCCCCCAAAACCCCACTTTGCTCAGAATAGAAATGGCGAGGGCGGGGTGGGGGTTTAGATGGGGCACAGTCATCAAAAGCATTTTCCACCCGTTCATCTTTCGAGAGCATAAGGCTGGCCCTCAGGGAGGTGAAACTAAACAACTAAAGGGCCGACTGCTTCAAGCCGCACACCCCTGCAAAGCACTGATGTGCATTTCACACAATCAGCTGCAGCTCACCCACCTAATGAAATATTTTCGGCCCTCCGACACACAATGTGATCTCCATGGAGATTGGTTTTCTTTTAGAAAAAAATCATCAGGCAGTAAAATGATTATCGGCCATGTGCCAGGTTAATTTCAAATGAGTTTTCAGCTCAAATTGGATGGATATGTAAATTAATGAGGTTAGATATTGACCAGCTTGGGACACAAGAGAATGTGACTTCTGATGTTTTACTCGTTCTTTTAACAAGTCGGGCCGAAGTACTCGTTTATGTATGTGTGTGTGAGTGTGTGTGTGTGTGTGTGTGTGTTCAATTGATTTGTTCTTTAATGACCTTGTCTACATGATGTAGTGCAGTAGAGTGACTATCTGTCTGGATCAACTGGAGGGGGGCCAGGTGTCTGGACTGACGGCTGGGATTGAGGGGCTCCGCAGAGGGAAGGGGAGGGTCACAGGTACCGTCCCCCATGGTGAAGGTGGTCTGGACTGTCAGGATGGCACAAGAGTGCCGTCACAGGAGAGTTGGAGGCTGAACATCTGGTGGTGCTTATCTGTCAGTAACCACAGACACATAGGGTCCCACATGGAGGTGATTTACTATTAAAGGGGGAGTCTTGACACAGGCAAAATATCCTATCTACAGCATTATTTATCACTTAATATAACTGCAAATTGAATAATCTTTTTTTGGAGGTCATCCATGACCAATTACAGCGGTATAATCAATACAATATGTTCTAGACTAGTAACTTCACCGATGATTAATGCATCATAATGATATATAGGGGAGGCTGGGATGGATGTCGCACTTTTTGTGCCACGGAATATTCTTCAAGGTAGATTTATTTGTGAAAGTCAATTTCTGTACAGACAGAAACCTTAGTAACAGCTAAAAAAGCCTTTGATTTATTTCCAGTGTTTTTGCCTAAAAACAAAGACAATGTTCACTGAACACATAGTAGGGATTTGTCATGATGGAACCTATCACTGAACAGTTATATAGTAAAGCAATTACTAAACACAAAAGTGTTAATTAACAAAGATGAATTACATATCTAATTGTGTATACCTATGTGCTAGATTTAAACTTTGCCATCAAAGTAATAAACTACATTTTAAAATATAGTAATATTTCTCAACATTACCTTTAATCCATGTTAAGGAATGTGATATAGTCCAGCCAAAATCATGCTGATGCCAGGTTTTGATCGAATAAACCCCGCTTGGTAAAAATGACTCCATTGTTTTAATGTGCCTTTGTGATGAATTGCACATCCGATTGGGAAGGTCAGTGATTCAGACCCAGAGTAAATGTTCCGTACAGAGGTAAAGACATCAGTGACAATGGCCATTTTACTGGTTCTGGAGAAGTGGTTTAATAATGCGGTATGTGTTCATTGAATGAGATGAGTTATTCAGGTGGAGTCGTATATTCATCGCTGTCATCTCTTGACAGGCACATGTGGGCTGACTGCTGCCCATAAAAAAATAAAATAAAAAAAACAGCAGAGCTACAGGCAATGGGGATGGGACAACCCTGCCATAACAGCTGGAGAAAGTGTAATTGATGCAAAACAAGACATGATCCTATTTTTAGTGACACACAGCTTAAGTGTGGCTAAAAATAAGAATCACACACCTGCACACAAACACACACACATCAACTTGAAGGACATAAACATGACTGAAGACAGTCCATCATCATTTACTTAAATAAATTGAAATAATACTGAAAACAGTATATGGCTTATAGTGTGATTATCAAATCATGAAGGCTGTGATTTAATTCATTAAATGTGTGAGCAACACGTTTCAGAGTGAAGCGTGGCACTGTGTTCATGCTACAGTATTTCTTTTTAATAAACACTCAAATCACAATAACAATACTTAACAATAAATCTAAATCTACCACACGGCCACTGTACCACCTAATCACTGCAGACTTAAAGCCGCGCTGAGCCGCTGAGAACAAATTACAAAAGCGCATAAGGCTTTATTAACAGTAATTCTGGCATAGTGTGTACGCAGTATAGCACACAATACAGAGTCTGGCCTGTTTTTATGCTTTTTTATATTCAGAGTGTCTATTTACACTCCTTGTTGGCAGAGGCTATTTACACTAACTCCGCCCACTGATGTCTGGTTGGGCTAGACAAAACTACGGAAGATGATGAACTGTCAAAAATAGCAATATTGTAGGGGTAAGATAGGTGGCAAGAAGTTTTGACGTAAATTAAACCGAGTTCGAATCCACGTTTTGCCGAACACGCTCTTCTCGGAAAGGTATTTATTTTCAGTAAATATAAAGCAAATATTAGTAAAGTTGATATAAAGTGTCTTATGTGTGTTTAATAATTAAGTGTTTATTGGTTAGGTGTAGGGAGGGCTTTAATAAGGCTGCATACATTTAATACTTTTTATAAATAATCATTTAAAGGGCACCTATTATGCCCCTTTTTACAATATGTAATATAAGTCCCAGGTCTCAGGTGTCCCCAGAGTGTGCCTGTGAAGTTTTAGATCAAAATTCCTAACAGATCATTTAATATACCATGCTGAAAATGCCCATTTTGGGGTTGAAGAAAAATGCAAGAAATCGTCGCTGCAGTCTGAACCACGATGACGTACTGGATCAGATCCAACACGTACTGGACGCGCATGCGCGGTGGTTTCATTCACATTTTGATGACGTCACATGCGCACGCGCAGTTGAGAGCTTTGTGAACTGTGGATAAATACTCAAACCGCTCGCGCTAAAACAATTATTAATAACATGCTCACGAAATCAGCACACACGTTTTGCATTTTCCCTTGAATGTGAACTGGTTGTACCAGGATTAAAATTACAGACAATTAGGCTACTTGACTCATTTTTGCTTCCACTCAACAGCAAGTATGACCAGAATATGTTACAATTTTAATTGTTTTCCATGTATGTAGAGAGAAACTAGGATAACTTCAGCATTACGATGACTTATTCATCAATAATTACTTATTACTATTTATCAGTACTACTACTACACAGGTTAGAACATCATCTATATACAATATTGACCATACATGTCACTTAAGACCAGCGCATATGCATTATAACTAGACTCGCACTCGCATTATAACTATACGCACTGGCCATAACGAACCACCATCCAGTACGTATTGGATCTGATCCAGCTACGTCATCGTGCTACAGGCTGCAGCGAGGGGTGTCTCGAAAAATGAGCTGTTCAGTGTGTGTTTCCCCTTAAATGCAAATGAGCTGCTGCTCCTCACCCAGAGGGCGGAGCCTTCACAGCTCATTCACAGCGCGTGAGCACCAGAACACGCAAATGAAAACTGAAACATGAATATCTGTGTGTTTTGATGATCATATCTATCGCAGACATGTTAATGTGACATAGCAGTTCTTCATCATCATGAAATATTTTCATCTGCATGCGTTTTAAATCCTTATCACTATCAACTTAAACACACACACATGCTCCTGTCATTTGCGCACAGAGCTGGATGTCAGCACATCTGTGAGTAGACATTAAACTAGTTCTCTTGCATATGTTATTGCAATTAAACTGCCAAATGCTCACAAGGTAATGAAAACAATTGGTTGTGCCTGTGCACGTATGCAGTTACAGAAATCTCATGTGTATATTAGATCCATATGTTGTTACTAAAATGAAAGCAGTTTAATACAGTAGCCTATGTATTGCTGCATCTGCTGTTAATATGAACCGAACAACAGAAAATCCCTCACTGCTATTAAATGACTGAACTTTAGTTGCTTTAATAAGAACTCATCTCTTACTTGAATGCTGCTGTTAATGCTCTGGTGAGGAGATAAACGTGGCCGACTGTGTACTGCTCTCTGAGGGCGGGGTCTACCCTAAAACGGCAGTGTCCATCAACACTCGCGGGTGGAGCCTTTGGGTGGATTTTTACCATTATAGGGTGGTTGTGTACACACACACACACTGCCAACACACATTTATGTTCAAGCACCTTATAAAAGTGAATTTTGCATAATAGGTGCCCTTTAAAGTCTGTTATTAATGCATACCGTTTAACACTTGGGTGCATATAGGCTATCTGCCACTATTTCTAAGTATAAAAATTATCTAACTACTTTTTACACAGCTATTTTTACAATGTGTAAATATAATCTATTGCTATTTAAACCTAGTGTAAATAACATCTATCGCTATTTGCACTTATTAAATAGCATCTAAGACACCCTTTTATATTTAGTTTTTTTATAGATGCAGTCACTATGAACTGTCATTGTATGGAAAAGAGCTGTGTTAAGAAAAGAAAATATCACAGAGTTTGACTTGAGGATGAGTAACGTTAAAGACAAAATATACATTTTTGGATGCACTTTCCTTTTAAGAATAAATATGTACTGGCTATACTTCCCATTACAACCCCCACTTATATGAGCTCTCTCTGTTAAAACATGCACTGGGAGGTCTTCAATTGCTTTCTTATCTAATTTCTCCACACACTGATTGATTGATTTTTAATTTAATAAGCAGTGATATTAAAAAGTGTCCTGGTGGAACCCTCTGCCCTGGAAAAATGACATTTCGGCACGCCTCGGCGCTCCAGCACGGACAGACCACTTCCTGCTAATTCAATTCCCTCCCACCAAATTAATATTATTAGCGGGCAGTTTGGCAACTAAACACGATGGCCACATCCAGTCGGTCAGTCAATCCCCCGTGGGATTCGGTTGACGTTGATTTACACCGACCGCTCGGTATCAGGGGCACAAATCAACAGCTGTGAAATCTCCCCTTTCAGCGGCAATCACAAAGAGCTCATTGATTACTGATATGGATCAATGGGATGATGGCGGAAGTGCTGCTAGTAAGAAATTGCTTTTTACAGACTGGTCTAAAGATTGTTAGCTCTGCTTTATGATATTTGAGACAGAGCTGAGGTAGGCAAATAAACTGACAAACCCTGCCTCAGTAGAAAACCCTGTGAGGTGTGCCTGGATGTAGATAGCAGCTCAAAAAAAGAGAACAAACTGAAGATGTTGTGTTATTTAAAGTCTTGGGTATGCTTGAGTGTTTCTTCACTATATATTCTGCACTGTGTGCATTTCAAGTTCATAACTTTTCCTTATTAGTATGTGAGGTTTTTAAGTTTTGAAGTGCTGCGTTTCCTAGCAACAGATTCTTGGCTCACTCAACTCGCTGTCAACTGCAAGATTACGGCCTCTGACAGATGACCCGACTTCACAACACAAAACTCAGAGTTTGCTGAATGTTCTCGAAGTTTATTTTTTCTTCCTTATTTCAATCTCCTCTGTTATATTTGTGTATTGGGAAAATACATTTATTCCACATCAAACAATGTCCATGAGCGAGAGCTCATGTGTGATTAATGTGGCCCTGATATGTGGGAATAAAAATGAGGAACACAGCTAAGTAGATCACTGCACAGCATGATAGCAGATTGATATGTAGGCAGTTGAAAAACTCACTCATTAACAATTTTGTTTGTGATTGAGAGATCAAATGCAGCTATAATGAACTGTTGCAAATCTAAAGAGTGCTGTAAACCATGAATGTTTACTTTCCCTTTTCCATTGCAGTGGTTCCCAACTGATTTTGCTTCACAACCTAGATTTTACCTTAAATAGCATGTTGCAACCCAACACACACAAAATAAATGTCTCTAAAATGCATTTATATTACTATGGCCTTTGCATACTTTAGGCCCAACAGCAAAAATAATTAGCATTAGCATGACATACTCAACTGAGGCAAAAAGGTCAATTTTCCATCGTCAATAGCGTAACAATGTACAAAGCACGGCTCTCAAATGGGGTGTAACAGAGCAGAGCTGAGCCTCAGGCCCCACGGTTCGACACACGTGTGATTAGCAGATTAATTGCAAAGTTTAACCATCATAGAATGGTTTTGCCAATTAATCGGCACCAATAACCAATTGCTGGATCCATCTGTTTTCTGCAAAAATCCATACGGATAGTTTTTCCAGGTTGCGTCTGTTGCTGGCAGGGCTGTAGCACAAGATCCCAGGCCCTATGCATAGGCAGTCCTGATGGGCCCCATGTTCCATGTTAAAATATATTCCAGACTATTCAAGGGCCCCTCCTTGGGTAATCAGTACTGGTTTTACACCCAGTCCGACAGCCCTGGTTGCTGGAACGGCTGAGAAGGGTCTGCTGGCATTATACAGTCAAGAGCAGTTTCTAGAAGTGAAATAAAACTAAAACTGACACCTCGCGGGGTTTGTTTTGACACGTGAGGCTGTGTGCCGCACAGAGTAGGACACTTCAGATGCAGATGTAAAACAGACAAATACACTACTCTACTGTATGTGTTTTTTTATTTAATTACTTTGTAATTATATGAAAACACATACACTAGAGTACTGTATTTACTGTGTTGACTAGATGCTACATCAGTGGAGACAGAACAGTATGTTTGCGTCGAGGACATTTAGTAGTACCTCAAGTGGTTAAAACAATGTGACAAAAACACACAAAAGCCAAGGCCAAAATTTCACGATTGCTTCCATATTTTTGCATTAGTTTATATCCAGCTGGTCACATTTATGCATTCATTATGCAGCAAATTTGACAAAGCAGAAAGACATTCGATTTCAGTTTTTATATTCACTGTAATACTTTTTTAAATTTTTTTTAAGTGTGAGAGTATACAACAACATACATGTGTCTAATTTCAAGTTTGCAACCGTCCACCACTCACCCCTCCGTTTCGAAGCACATAGAGAAGCTACGGTGGCTGACACAGAACAAAGATGTCGTCGCCTGAAACAGCAGAGAGTAGCTAGTGCTCTGCAGAGCAGTTCGTCTGTTTAGGGCCACTGTAGAAACACGCCGCAATGCCGCAAAATGGCGACTTCACTGTAAGGGGACCCATGGTATATGTAGATAGAAATGGCTCGTTCTGAGGAAATAAAAACACAACAATTCAATATGTAAGGTCTTTATACACCACTGAAAACATAGTTATTTATATTATATTGCATTTCTGTCAAGAGCCTCATAAATATTACACCGTGGACCTTTAAAGTGACATCAGCCTATAAATACCTGCTGCTGTCTACGTCATTAAATGGTAAGCAAACAACAAAAGACGGCTTTAACAAAGATTTTTCCTGCACATTTTCATAGAGAACGGTAAATGTAACCGATTCGGCACAGCAAACAAAAACTAAGGTTAATGTTATTAGCATTAGCAATATAACCAAATGGCAGATTAATCTGCACCGAACTATAGTTTGATAGGCATGCAACCTTTGGCGACGACAACAAAAGAAAAATACATAAAAGGTATTTTGTTATCCAAACATGCACAGTTTTATGCCGCTACGATGCTAACATAACATATTTACGACAACCCAGTAGAGAACCATTGGTGTATACTATCTAGTTTTAAAATATGATTGAACTTGAGTAGCACAAACTCAACAAGGTAGCTGTAGCACAGCATTGATTCCCACACATATGACTGAATCCTGACCTATCCTGCTATTTGAGTAGATAGTAACATTTATTAGTACTAATGGGGATGTGCAAATAGAATCAGTAGATGTTGATTATAATAGATGTAAGCTCTACTTGCTGTTTACCATTTTGTAGTAAAAAAGTCATTAGGGGAATTACTAATCCTTTTTGTGAAGTTGATGTTCTTGCTCATCAACTATTTTCAGACAGTTCTGAAACTGAAATTATTTCATAATTTGCATATTCATATACGCAAGTAAATGAAGAATGTGAAAACACAATAAAGATGATTTTCAATGCCCAACCAAATACAGCTTGATAGGCTTTACAGTGTGCTTAGAGGTGTGCACATGCCACCTCAAGAACATAAGTTGGCTATTACAAAAATCTACAGCTACTGGCAATTGGAGAGTATTATTAAAAAAGTTGTTGCTACTGAAACTCCCTTTTCTTTAATTTCCCCCTATGTAATTTCTGTATTTCCCCCTTGTAATAAAAAAAATATTGGCCGTAAATGAGAGCATTTAGTGCACTAGCTTCACTCTGGAAATATGCTGTTTCCCCTTCCCCCATTTTTGCACCCCCCACACCACTACCCCCCGGAATCTTCCTCATGTCTGCCAATGAGAGCGCATTGGCAGCAATTTTTCCTAGAGACAGTGTGCTCCATGTCTGGGGTGGATCCCCTCCTCTGCTCAGTCATGGAGTTCAACACCAATCAGACGCCAGGCCACAATGATTCCGCATCGCAGCCTTTCCTGTTTGGCAAAGCGCAATATGGGGTTTTCAGGCTTGTTATCCTCCAGGCATGAGGGGTGCCATGTGACGGCATGCGTACTCCAAGACAATGGAGATTACACCCTGACACGCGCACATTAAAAACAGATTCCAGCTAGGTGGGGGGCAGCTACTGAGCTACAGTCTATGGAGGATTTCTGACTATTTCTATTATACACAGTTTCATCTCTAACTTGCACTGGGTTTTTGGAAGCATACTGCAAAAGTACTCCATAAAATGGATCCACAATAAACGTTAACATTTCTTCTAAAGGTTTTCACAACTGAATCAATCCGTGCACAAGAGCTCAGATCTAGTGCCACATGCATGGCTCTATCTGTAAAAAAAAAAAAGCGATAAAAAGAGCCCCAAGTTGATTCACTTTATTTATATGGATCTCATATTCTCATCTTGGCTGGAACATTGTTTTCAGACAGAGAGTTACCATCTGAGCTCAAGGACGAATGTGATCAATAGCACAGCTCTCCAGGCCATCTCATATTACAGAGCACATGCTACTGATACTGTGAGAGGTCTCTGAATCTAAATGGATCAGGATTAACAGAAATTCGCCTCTGCACTGTCAAACGGTGATCCCAAGAAGCTCCCCAAGAACGCAAATCTACCTCATTCCAAAACCGCTTAATAATGGCATAAATCCAAAAACACACACACACACAAAAACACATCTGGTTCACTATCTTTGTGGGGACTCTCCATAGGCGTAATGGTTTTTATACCGTACAAACTGTACATTCTATCCCCCTACACTGCCCCTGCCCCAAAACCTACTCATCACAGGAAACATTATGCATTTTTATTTTCTCAAAAATAAAAAAATAAAAACTCATCCTGTGTGATTTATAAGCCTTTTGAAAAGTGGCTGGTCCCCACAATGTAGGTGATCTCAGGTTTTACTATCCTTATGGGGACATTTGGTCCCCACAATGTAATGTAAACAAGGACACGCACACAAACACCTCTCTACATCTTCTCTCAGTGCACGCGCGATCAACGGCATGATGGCGGTGTAAATGACTGGTTCATGTTCAAGCATATGGCCCTCGCATACAAGAGTGACTGTTTTGTCCACGCTTTTTGGTCATCGCTGTTAATTTTTGGGAGGCCAGAACGTGTATCCATTGACATAAACATACATTAGCCTAACTCTGTCTGTCTGCTTTACATATTGTTTTTTAAACAAACCATAGATGCGTTGTCAGATTTGAGATGAACGGTGGATGCCGAACTGTAGGTGGAGAATGGCATGGTTCTATTTTTCTATTTACTTCCTACATGGTTGTTTAAGAAATTAAAAGTTACACACTCAATCAGTTAAGGTTAGAAGAACTGTTCCCCAACATATAACATGCTGGAAATATAATGATCAATGCTATAATAATCACAGAATCAATGATCACAGATATCAATCTTGCCAGTTTAAAAGTTCCTTTTTTTAGGCTGGGCAGCATATGTGTGTGTGTGTTTCTGTGTGTCCGAATGTTACTTATAAAATAAAATAAAAATTACTGAAAATAAGACATTAGTATTTATTAATATGCATAATCATTGCATTTCCAACATATTTTTCCCCAACTCTTTTGCTGCCTCATGCAGTTGAAGAACAAGTGAAAAAGACTCCTGCTACTGCACATCAGTGTGAGGCCTGATCTCAAGCCACAATTGGAAGTGTCCCTAATTCAAACATAAAGTGACTTGAGTGGGGCAAATACAATTTCACCCAATTTCACTCTACAGCAAATTCAACGGTTTTGACCTTTTTATGGTGACTGGACCACACAGATGACCCATTGGAAAAGAACCCCCCTCTTTGTGAGGCACCAAGAACCATGGGTTTGGGCTTAAGAGACAGAATTACCTCTCAATAAGAGGAAGCTTTGAAAAATAGAAAGGTTTAGGCAGCTGACTGGAGACCAGTCAGGGTTAATAGAAGCAGGTTACAGAAACAGGGGAAATTGATGTGCTCAGTCGTTGGATTAGAACACATTTCACACTCGAAAACGGAGAGAACCACAAAGTGATGGTTGGATGGCGGCTACTCCAGAAACAACATATTCTCAAAGCTCTCGTTCATCTGTAAGGATGCTCAGTGTGCTGGTTCCTGTTGTTTCAACATTGAAGATCTGCATCAAACCTTGGCATTCCTGAAATGTGGGTCATGCAGCAACCCATGTTCTGCATAGCAACCAATGAGCAGCAGTGGTGAGGGACCAGCCTCCATATACAAGTACACACATACACAAACAAGTAGGAGTGAGCCTATTACAAAAAGATACATGCTCAAAACTGATTTACAAGCAAGCAGAAAACCTCAAATGGAATACATCTGCTGCCCAAGAGCTCACAAAACATATTTATCAGATATTAGTTCAAATTTGTACAGTCACAACAGTCGAATTAGTACAAATAAGTACAGTCACTACTATTGGTCGGATATACAGTGCTTATGACCACTGTATGGTTGTAGGAGATACAAAAATATATATATATATATATATATATATATATATATATATATATATATATATATATATATATATATATATATGGAGTATAGATGCGTGTATAGTTAGATGGAGATCTGACTAATTCATTAAACATTCATTAAAAAAAAAGTTAATAAACAAAAAATATATGAGCTGACAAGTGTAAACAAAGCAGAAACACATGCCATTTAGATTCTCATTATTAGCTTCCATTAGCGCCGGTCAAATGATGTTAGTGATGCAAATTCAACAAGTCAACTGCATCTCACTATACGGTGTACACTCCATTCACTGCTGTGTGTTTGTTTGCCTATAATTAATTCATGAGTCAGCAAGACGGTGAAAAATTTCAGAAATTCTTACTCAGATATTCTCGTCCCACATGCAAACATCCATTTTAATATGAGCAGTCTCTTGTTTGCATTAAAGTGCGTCATTAAGAATCCACTGCAAAACAACTGTTCATCTGATCCATCCAATCTGAAGTATGATAATTATTTGGGAAAAACATTGAGATGTGACTGTAAACACCAATTTTCACTTTAGTGATGTTGAGACAGGGATAAACACATGGCTCATTCCTCTTCACGCCTTCAGCTGTCGTTAGTGGGATATTAGGAAGCACGCCTATAATCTTCTCATTATTCGTACATGAGTTTTTAATTGCATTTTAATTCTGATTCTGACACTTTTAGTCTCTTTTTTATTCTTACTGCTGCCATAGGACATTTATCATAAGCACAATGTAACTTAGTAAATGGCATAAATATTTTGAGGCAAATGAAAACAAGGCTGTGAAAAATAGAAGTACAAGCAACACACACTTTAATTTGTATGCGATGGCAACATCATATAATATCATACAACTTGGTGCATGTGAATGTGCATTTTTTTTTACCATTATAATAATAATAATTAGGTTAGGGGGTTATGTGCAGGGTTAATTTATGGTTAGCTTTAGGTGCATATACTTTACATTATACCGGCTAGTATAATTTCTTAGGAGTTCATCTTTTGCCAAATTATTACATCTTTTCATAAGACTGGGTTAGGACAGTTTACTCAATAACAACAAAACCATGCAAATATGTTTGAGAGGTTTGAAGGAAGGAAGGAAATAAAACAAATAGTTCAGCCATGAAACTCTATTTGTGTTCTGTTCTGATTAATTTGTTTAAAGGGTACATAACACACACAGTTTCTGTCAATCTCATGTTAATCTTGAGTACATATACAGTAGAGTAGAGCTACAGTAGAGTAGTATTGCATCCTTCATATCTCTGACGAGCCTTTAGTTTGATCAGTTTTATAAAAGACAGATACACTGTACCGATTCTTTCCCGAAAACAGTTGAGCACCTGGAGATATGCCGTGGGCGGAACTAAAGAGTCATTTATCCATGGATAATTTTTGATTCACTATACGTTCCTGTTGTTTACATGATATGCACTTAAAGGTACACTATGCAACTTTTCCGTCCGCTAGAGGGCGCCTGTTCAAAACAAAGGTGTAGTTTGATGATGCGTAGTTTGTTTGAGCTCAGCATCTTGGGACATGTGGTCTTCTCCTCACAGCCGGTGGAAAAGAATCGGAATAGGACTCGGGCAGAAATCATGATGGATGCGGTTATTAACATTACTGTATTATGAATTAGAGCAGGGCCGAGTGTTGTGGAGCTGAGTAAGGCCGCTGGATTGATTGTTAATGAGATGAACAACACACGCCTCGCGAGCAGCGGGACTTTTATTATGACGGGACACAGTTGCCGGGTGCTGGCGCTATTTCCGCTTTTCCGGTCATGAGTATGAGGTAACGTAGCTCTGTTTATCATATTAGATAGATTTGAGTGTGATGAAAATGATGTTATGACGTTACTCTGTTTGTTCGCTCGGCAACCGCTGTGACATCCTGTTGCACACTGCTAAGAGTAAAGCGTTTCTGCCAAAACCAAGTGTAATGCAGACATGACGCAATTGACAGGCGACTCCCTCAGACACTATGCTCAGACGTCCCGGTTCCTTGGTTATAATAGCAATCTTCTCACAACTTACAAATAGTTGGAAACATTTGGGATATTGTAAGTACTCAACTGAACAAAATATATAGCACTGGCCTAGTGGTTTTTGGATATTGTACTGCAAAAATACTACATAGTGCACCTTTAATTGCCGATTGCCAACAAAACACAGACATTTAATGTAGTTTCATCACCGCCTGCGGTTCTGACTCATGACCAGGACCTTTTATTGCTTGGACTACTCCATCTTTCAATTTCAAACGATCTGCAAATTTAGTGACGAACTGGGCCTTGTTTATAAAAACAGAAACTCCGTCAAACACTCACCCTACCAGATGGAGAGAAGCTCGTCCATGCCTTTGTCTCCTCCAGGCTGGACTACTGTAATGCACTCCTCATCGGGATCTCTGGCAGGAGCATCCAGAGACTCCAGTACATACAGAACAGCGCTGCCAGGATCCTGATGAGGGTGTGCAAGCATGACCACATCACCCCCATTCTGAAATCCCTACACTGGCTCCCTGTCCCACTCAGAATTGAGTACAAGGTCTCCCTCCTCACTCACCAGTGCATTCATGGACATGCCCCCCTTCACCTACAGGAACTCCTCACCCCCCCAGACCTCCTTTATGACGTCATAAAGGGCCATACTCGAAAAAAACTTATACGAACCCTGAAAAAGTGTATTTAGCACTGAAATACTCCGTCATACGTCCAACTCGTTTTTTAAACTGTGGCCATGTTTAGCATGAGAATCCAACTCCTTAACAGTGTAAATATAAGACAGAATACATGAAATAGCATTAGACATCCCTTTTAATATAACATTCTCAGCCAATTGATCTCACATATCCATTACCATTTTCCTTTATAATCACAACAGATCCAAACAAATGCATCTTTGAGCACTATGCAAATTCTTATTCTAGCCCTCCGCCTCCCCAGCTCCACCTGCCTAAATCTTCTATGGAGGCCTCCTTTCTCCAGCAACAGCAGCAAGTTTCCTTTAATTTTAGGTTCTGATCATTTAGCAGCTTTAAAAAACGTAGCTAAAATGATAACCAACTGACCTGACCACTGATAAAAGATAAAAAATAAAATAAATAAAAAAACGTTTTTAAGGGATAGTAGGACACTCCGGTGAGAATATGTTTTGTTTTGCTCTATCCTCTGCGGTTTCGTGTTCGTTACCGGAAATTACGCTATGCCTATGTACTACGTCATACAATGGAACGGCGGTGTCTCGTGAATGTGCATACGAGTTAGAGGAAGTTAGAGATTACAGTTTGTAAAGTTTTAAATATGGATATTTTTCTTACACAAACATATTGCATCACTTATTAACCCGGAGCCATGTGGAATACTTTTATGATGCACTTTTTTATAGTCTTCAAAACTGAAACTGCCATTATAAAGCTCGGAAGTGCCAAGTCTTTTTTATGTAACTCCGATTGTATTCGTCTGAAAGAAGATGATTTGAGGGTGAGTAAATCATGGGCTAATTTTCATTTTTGGGTAAACTATCCCTTTAACAGGGATCATTAATCTAACCCCAAATTCCTCAACCATAAAAACTCTTCAGCATGGACTGGAAGTCTCTGAAGAGAAATGCAGCTCTTAATAGGCAATTGTGCTGGGTGACGTCACAGGTCTGTGCTAAAAAGGAAATTATAAAGCTCTCCAGCCCTTAGTCTGCACTTTATCCATTAACGCAGCCATTAATTTGGCCTATCAAAAAACACTCCAGTTCAGCAAATGCAAAGTAAATCAAATTAACATCAGGGTTTCCTCTGACCGTAAGGATGCAATTTTACATTCCAACTGATCAGACAGCTCTGTCTGCACACAGCGCAATTATTACAATCTATCATCAGACTTCAGCGCCCCTTTCAATAAATTTGGTTTATTGAAAGCACTCTGAAGTTCAGCTCTCTCTTCCTTTGCAGTTTGTTGCACAAAGAGTTGGAGAGAGAGATGATAGATACAAATACTACAGAATATAGGATTCAATGTACTTGTACAGGTATATTTGTGCAGTATAAAGCAAAACACGCCTACATGAGCTACATTCCATGCCCTATTTCTGTGTGAAATTCCTCTAGGAAGGACATAAATGGCTGTAAAAGCAAGGCTATCAATCAGAAGACCTCTTCTTTCTCTCAAACAATTGCAGTAATTAGGCTGATTAAAAGAACTTTTAGCTTTTCTCATTTGGCAAATGAAAAAAGACTGATCAGATCAGCATACTCTGCATTCATCACATGGGGCAGGTATGTAATTAGGAGGGGCTGAAAGGACCTGATAATACACAATGTCTGAATTACTCCCACTAGTCATAAATCATTATGATACTGCTTTAATACAAATGTGGGCCTAAATGTTGCTTAGAGTATTAATTCAAGCCATATTTAAATATGGGGTTATACAGCTATTTTAACTGAATTATATATTATTTTTGTTAATAAATATATCTATATTTATTTATTTGATCATTTTATTTCATAGTGTATTTATAAATATAATTCATATTTCAATAAAATAAAAGTAAAATACATACATATAGACACAATAAAATACATAAAAATAATATTTTAGTTACTTATATTAAAGGTACACTATGTAATTTTTGACCCTCTAGCGGTTAAAAAACAAAACTCCATGGATTTTGCGGAATTTTTTTTAGATTGTGCTTCGGCTCTGTGTGACTGTGTGAAAGTATGTTTTTTTCTCATAAATTAAAAAAGAGTTTCATAAAACATTCACTGTTTTGCTTAGGATATGTAACGAGTGTAGATGGAAAGGATCTCGAGCTGACTAGCTGAAGAGTTACTGTACCCTATGATGTACCCATTAAGACACAGTACTTCCTTGAAAATAAATTCCAGCACACAACCTTGAAATTACGCTTCACAATAGATAATGCTTTAGAATGAACTTTGTTTGAGAGCTACATATGGCAATTTATCTGTTCAATAAAATTGAATCTGTTGAGTAATAAAAACACCATCTCTACGTCGCTTTCACAACATTTTAAATCCCCCAGTTCTCACCATCTCCGAAAAGCCAAACCAATGTTGATTCTTGTTTTATTACAAGCTGTCGTGTTCTCTTTTTACCAGTAGACTCTTCTCTGTTCGGTGTTTGTTTAAAACGGCTTATTCTCTGGAGGTTCGAGATTTAGCTACTCAGTGTCAACCTTTCTTGTTCATTGTGATAACTAAACTATGCCACACCCACACCATACATGTGTCAAGCCAGAGCAACTTTTGTTTACGGATATGAGACACGCACGGGCGAGTGACCTATGAACGCAATTGCCTGTGAAAACCATTCCATCATCCTGCTTACCATAGAAAATCGGGGTAAGACAAAACACGTTTTGGAAGAAGGATTGGTGAAGTATTGACGAGTATTGGTGAAGTATCATTTCACGAGTTCACACTTACATATAATTCATGGAGTAAATTTAATGGACATTTGGCGTGCTGTCCGGGAGGGCTTGAGCCTCGGACTTTCCCAACCCAGAGTCCCCGTATGTAAGTGGTTAGAACTAAAAGAGCAGAAACGTGGAGAAGGGGTGGTGGAGGGATGCTGATGAACTGTCAACAAAATGGAGGTGAGACGGCCGCGTATATATACACCTCTTTGTTGATTAGCTGAGTACTCTCCACCTGTGTCAATTATCTGAACATGCTCCTCCACCTGTGTCAATTATCTGAACGTGTTCTCCCGAACTTTGTTAATAAAACATCATTTAAATTGTTAGAGGGTTAGTTCACCCAAAAATAAACATTCTGTCAATTACCTTCATTGAGTAAGAGTAAGTTTGGTCGTTCCAAACCTGTAAGACAGTGGTCACCAACCTTTTCGAGCCAAAGATCCCTGACCTCAGCCTTGATGAATGGCAAGATCTACCTATAGATTTTTCATGGCCGATTCAGAGTTTTTTCGACGCCATCTGTCGATTTTTATTTTATTTTACTTTTTTTAAGCAAATTATTTTTGTTTATTTGCTCTATAACTGGCCAAACTTGCCTTAAAAATAGCTATTTGAAATGCGAGGCAACCACTGCATTTTAATCACGATCCAAACGAAGATAGACATATGTAGCATGATCAGTTGTCAGTTGTCTTTGATTTAAATTACATTGCATAATTTCAAGAAGGGTCTGACTTTAGCTTTGTGTAAGTGTTACATAATACACACCTGCACAAAACAAAAACAGATGGACTAAATAAAAATGCTAATTCACTCTCTGACAGTAGGTGGTGCTTATGAAAAAAAGGTGTTTCTTTGGGTAACGCTGTAAAAATGCCAGCGAAACTATTCTGAAGACAGTCAGTTTCATTCAGAGATACATTCCATGTAACCCCCCTCCCCAATTCAATATTTATATTTTTCTTCCTAAATTTCAAGCATTCCCAACAGTTATCTTGCTGGGCCTATTTATACCTGCATGGTCCACTTCATGTGTTTTTACAGATAAGATATCTATCTGATTTATCATTATCACGATTCCATTTACACTTAGTCACGTGTTTCGGCAAAACAGATATAAATCCGATCTTCAATTTCCAAGCTACGAATTTTTAAGTTCACATAACCGAAATCAACAAATATTAGCTGCATTTTATTGATCAACTGCTCATTTCAAAATCAAGGACTGCAATAGGAGAGAGTGGCATAAGCACTGACTTTAACGATAATGATTGTGTATTGAGTATGGGATGATTTTAGACTCAAAATGATTAATACATGCACACACAATTATCCATGAACTTTTCACTATCCACAAACAAATGCCTTTTCAACTTGTATGTGCAAAACACAGAATTGCATGAATGTGCTGCAGTTTGTACAAATAGAGACATTTTTTTGAATACAAATGTTTTATTTTGCATTAGTGTATCGTAATTTGCACATGCAACAAATAAGATGTGCATTTGTGGATCATGTGACCCGTGTGCATTTATTGACGTCTTTTCTGCATTGATCTCATTTTATTCATTTGGATTTTGAGACTTTCATTTCGCGTTTTCAAGCATTTCACGTTTTCAAGCATTTCACAAACCACACACAAACAACTACCAGTGAATGCGCCTGGTGCTGATTATTAATGTATGCACAACTACCAAATGTGCATTTCTACATTAAAACTTTACAACTTGTATGTGCAAAATCCAGATTTTGAGAGCAGAGACATATTTGTGAATACAAAAATTCAATGTTGGTCAGAATTTGTGCCTGCACAGAGTACGATGTGCATTTGTGGATCCGGTGACACGTGTGCATTCATTGACTCGTTTGTGAGTCGATCCTATTTGATTCATTTGGTTTTGAGACTTTCATTTCGCCAGTTTGGCCTTGCACGATCCACACACACACAGCTGTCTAAGAAAACCTGCTACCACTAGATGGCAGTATTCTGCCGAAACAGACAACGGCACCGGAAGCGTTCTTCTGCCTATAAATTTTTTTCCATGTGGGGACTAAGCGTTTTCTCCATAGAGCCTAATCAGCCTATTATAAAAGAAAATGCTTAATGTGGCTTAATGCAGTTAGACGATGATATTAAAACTCAATGATATTGAGTAGGGTAAACTTTATGCGCTATATTTCATATTAAGTGTTTTATAGGCAGAAGAACGCTCCTGATGCCATTGTCTGTTTCGGCAGAATACTGCCATCTAGTGGTAGCAGGTTTTCTTAGACAGCTGTGTGTGGATCGTGCAAGGCCAAACTGGCGAAATGAAAGTCTCAAAATCCAAATGAATCAAATAGGATCGACTCACAAACGAGTCAATGAATGCACACGTGTCACCGGATCCTCAAATGCACATCGTACTCGGTGCACGCACAAATTCTGACCAACATTGAATTTTTGTATTCACAAATATGTCTCTGCTTGTACAAAATACTGCACATTCATGTCAATCTGATTTTGCACATACAAGTTGTAAAGTTTTAATGTAGAAATGCACATTTGGTAGTTGTGCATACATTAATAATCAGCACCAGGCGCATTCACTGGTAGTTGTTTGTGTGTGGTTTGTGAAATGCTTGAAAACGTGAAATGCTTGAAAACGCGAAATGAAAGTCTCAAAATCCAAATGAATAAAATGAGATCAATGCAGAAAAGACGTCAATAAATGCACACGGGTCACATGATCCACAAATGCACATCTTATTTGTTGCATGTGCAAATTACGATACACTAATGCAAAATAAAACATTTGTATTAAAAAAATGTCTCTATTTGTACAAACTGCAGCACATTCATGCAATTCTGTGTTTTGCACATACAAGTTGAAAGGCATTTGTTTGTGGATAGTGAAAGTTCATGGATAATTGTGTGATCGCATGTATTAATCATTTTGAGTCTAAAATCATCCCATACACTGCTGTCTTCATAACAAGACTTTCATTCATAACAAAGGAAGATATTTTTGATGAAATCAGAGAGGTTTCTGAATCAGTCATAGGCAGCAATGTCATTGCAACCTTCAAGGCCCAGAAAAGTAGTAAAGGTTAGTCCGTGTGACTCCAGTGGTTCAACCTTAATGTTATGAAGCAACGAGAATATTTTTGTGCACAAAACCCCTCCAAAATACAGCTTTATTCAACAATCTCTTCTCTTCAACATAATTCTCCTACGATATCCATGTAGTAAACACAGTGCAGCACAGTGCTCACTTAAACAGTGTCGGCGAATAATAAGCCACCATTCTGACGATTTCATCAAAAATATCTTAATTTGTGTTCCGAAGACTGAATGTGTACCGAATGACATGAGGGTAATTAAACCATGTAAGTAATTAATTAAATAATTTTCATTTTTGGGTGAACTAAGTATGAACATTAAAAATATTACATAAATTACATAATATCTATCTATATTATATTTCTCTCTCTCTCTCTCTCTCTCTCTATTCATATATATATATATATATATATATATATATATATATATATATATATATATATATATATATATATATATATTCAATTATCTCACTGTATGTATATCATAAATAGTGGTTCTTTATCTTCTATGATCACTACATAGAACTTTCCTCTGATATGTAAATTACCCTGCATGTGTCTTTTATTGGTTTATTCATTATTCATACCTATGCTGTTTACATTCACCGTACCAGTTTATTTAACATGACATAAAAATTCTAACAGGCATGATGAATGCAATTCTATTAAAGGCATCCACAAACAAATAAAGAACAATAGGTAAGTGAGTCCATAATGCATGTCTACTAGTCACTGTGGTCAATATATGCTGAGTTGGCACTCTTACAATCTGCACTTCAGTGGAAGCATGCTGCCGCTCTCCAAGGTGCTGAATCGCTGGGCTGGTCTGTACTGTAGCATAAAAAGAGACAAGTGTTAGACCGTCGTAGCATTTGGAGGCTTTTCCTTATCTGTGCAGTCACACGAGTGGACCTCATTAAAGCCACTGACCGCAAACAGAACACAAGATTCACGATGAGTGTTTTATGGGTTGAGAGAAAAAGCACCTTTTCATTTGTTTCAACTGCCTGAATGTCAGTGTGTGTGAGAGAGATACAGAGCGGGCACACATCTGGTTGTGTGAAAATATGTGTATGTGTGTGTGAGTGCATGTGTATAATCTATCCATGTCCTCTCACCTCTTTCTAGGAACAATAGGATCCATCCCCTTGAGGCACTGGACAGAAGGAGGATGTGATAAGGCCTCTGTTCTCTGCTCTGAACTGACATTTTACAATGTCACTAACAGCAGAACACACTTTTTTACAAATTGCCCCTCCTGACCAGCAGCACAGACTGAATGACTCTCCTCAGCAAACCCAAAACCAGCCATGTGCATCTGGCGTTCCAACACACAAGGCATTTCCACACAACAAACTCCCCTCTGTACTGAAAAAATGCAATATAAACACATCAAGAGAGGAGAGAGAGAGAGAGAGCGAGAGAGAGACAAAGAAAGAGTCTGCTTCTCATTAACCTTTCCCGGCTAGTAATTGCAGTACAACTAAAACCCTCTCTGAAAGAGAAGGGAAGAGAATAAAAGCTGCTTCAGAATGGTCACTACCTACACCTCTCAACATCACAGAGTAAATAACGAGTATATTCTTGAAAATAAAAGGGTCGGTGTAGTGGTCAGAAAAGAAGACACTATGATGAACGTTGGGGTCCAAACAACATTGGATCATATTGATATTCAATGCATGGACAAAAACATTCTTCAAAAATATCTTCTGTTGTCTTCCAGAGAAAAACTAATGCCATACAGGTTTGGATTGGAACAATACAAGGGTGAGTAAAAGATTGGTGGAAAAGAGAAAAATGACCTATCCATTTAAGAAGGTTATTCTTTCTGTGTCATCAAGGGGCAGACACACTATATTTTTTTATTTCATTGACTTCCATTCGTATGCATGCGAATACAGGAGCCCGGAACAAGCTGGTGTGAATTTCACTGCTTTCAAAAGTTCAAGTTTTATGAACTCTGACCTGCCATTTCATATCACGTGAAGTTGCATGACCAATTGAGGATTGAAACATCGCAGTGTCATCTCTTAGAAGAAGAGAACACAAACTGCAGGTTTGCAGTAGATTGTGTATTTTTTACATTTATTATTATTTGTTATACATTGACTTTATGTTTAAAAAAATTAGATGTTACAACCATTGCAGTGCTCATTTGAATTCTGCATGTTCAAAATCTAGCGATTATTCATTATTTAACGCTAATCTATTCATAATGATATTGATATAGGAGTTGCTATTGTAACCCCTCCTGTTCCAAGCGGGACTCGAACCCCGGTCCGCCAGCAATGAGAGTCGGACGCTCTAACAAGGAGTTGAGTCGGACGTGACGAGTACGAGTCGACGAGTATTGTGGCTGCAACCTTTAGTGTCAGTCGCTAGAGCGTCTCTTGAAGACAAAGGAGTGAGGTTTACTTGCACAGTGACTACTGTTACACTATCATATATGTTTCAATTATTATGTTTCGCCCTTTAAACCAGCATAAAAATACCGGTATTGTTTCTCATACCGAATACAACCTGTACTGTAGCCTATTGTATATAGCGTGGCAAGCCAGTCAGGATATACACAACGAAAGTCCTCTGTATTTAGCCTCACACCCAATACACTAATTACACAAACACACAGCAATAGGAAAACCCATTATGTTAAATATGTGCGTGTCAACCAGCAACCAGAGATTTACTTCAGAGATGCCACTCATGCAGAAAACCAATTAGCGATATGTTTTTAACATTTAAATAGCAGCTATCACCCTGTAGCCCAAGACTGGTTGCCCACTGAAACTAAGCAGGGTTGAGCCTGAATTGGAGAACTCCTGGGAAAAGGTTGCTGCTGGAAGAGGTGTTAGTGAGGCCAGCATGGGGGTCTGTGTGGGTCCTAATGTCCCAGTGTAGTGACAGGGACACTATACTGTCAAAACGCACAGAGGCATTAAACCGAGGTCCCGATTTTCTGTGGTTATTAAAAATCCCCCGATTGTCCTTTCGAAAAAGACTAGGGGTTTAACCCTGACATTCTGGTCAAATCTTCCCATTGGCCTAGTGTCCATCATCATGGCCTCCTAATAATCCCCACATACAGTATACTGTATATACTGATTGGCTTCATCACTCTCCACCCCACCAATAAGCTGGTGTGTTGTGGGCATTCTGCCACTATATGGCTGCCGTCGCATCATTCATATGGATGCTGCACATTGGCCGTGATTGGGGAGATTGCCTCCTTATGTCAAGTGCTTTAAGTAAATCTATTGAATTATTAATTTAAGGAAACACTTGTCTACCGGATACTGGATATTTGTGCAAGAATGTGATGTGTGACAGCTCTTGGCAGTAAAGGGGAAGAAAGTAATCTTTGCGTGGGTTTGCTTGCAGTAAACATCTTGTCACGTCCCGGTATGAACTATGACAGGTATATCGAGTATAACCTGTAGCCTATTGTATACTGTGGCAAGCCAGTCGGGATATACAAAATGAAAGTCCTCTGTATTTAGTCTCCCAATAAACCAATTACACAAACAGACAGCAATAGGAAAACCCATTATGTTAAATATGTGCATGTCAACCAGCAACCAGACATTTGCTTCAAAGATGCCACTCATGCAGAAAACCAATTAGCAATATGTTTTAACATTTACATAATAAAAAGAAACACTTGTCCACCGCACACCGAGCTGTCCTGTTGTTTCCTGCACTGGATATTTGTGCAGGAATGTGATGTGTGACAGCTCTTGGCAGTAAAGGGGAAGAAAGTGACCTTTGCTTGCAGTAAACATCTCGTCACATGTGCCGGTATGAACTACGACACGTTTCAACTGTACTAGGAACTAATGCTGAGGAATAATTGTAGATTTATTTCAAATGCTAGGTGTTTGTGTCTACACACACAGCGACATGCACAGCACATAAACCTCCTCCTTGCATTTTAGATTCATTACACTAAATTAAATTATCCGCTGACCTGCACGAAAGAGCATAACTGTCTTGCACTTAGGGTTTAGGGGCTATATATCTTTGTCTATAGCTTCCCCTGGCTCTACAGCACGTCCAAATTTGGCTCAGCCAGCAGGGGGGAGGCTGTACATGAGAGACTATGCCCTGGGGCACAAGACCCTGACTGAAGTCTGCTAATGAGCCTCTTCTACACAGCTGAGTCACTCCATTCATTAAGACAAAACTGGCAGTGTACTGCCCACTGTCTCTATTCCACTTTTAATGATGCTAATACATAACGATAAAATATTTTGCATTCACGATTTATTTTACAGGGCTGTAATATAGACAACATACAAATCTATTTACGTATGTATAATTAAACCAGCACAGCACTTCTGGCCCATCAATATTTATTGACTTCTCACCTCTTTGGCTTGGTGTCATTTTCACATTCGTGTAAACTATTTTTTTTCAGCATCACAACAGCAAGGGGAATTTAATATTTAATGCCAATTAGCAAGCCTTTGAGCAGAGTAAATTCAATCTGCCATGTTGCAGTATGCTTAAAATGGTTATCATTGAGTATTAGTACATAAATAAAATAAAATGTGTACAGAGCAAGCTGAGAATAGGGTTTATGCGAATGCAGAGACAAAACATCAGTTAATGATCATAATAATATAGCGAAATGATGCAAATGCTACACAAATGGTCTGGAATGCTTTTTAAGATATACATGAATGTACTTGTCTTTTTAAATATTGTTCTTTACTTCACAGATGAAAATTAATTTCGAACCAGAATACAATTTTGGAAAAAAGTGCTGAGAGTGATGCTCTGATGCCCTCTTGTGTTTGGATTGAAAGTTTCAATCTGAAGCTACAAAACTGAACTGACTCATGATGGGAAGTCAGAAACATTACCGAATCTTACTACATTCTTACTACTTTTACCATATTTCTATAGCAGAATAGTAAAAGTAGTAGGCCATGCGGTTATGCGAATTCAGCATCGGTTCAACCAATAATTTTACGGCGTGCTAACAAAACACATTTTGGCTGAGATGGGAGACGTATATTGTAATTTAAATTGTATGTGTTGCCACGATTCAGCTTTTTAAAATGTGCACATTTTTAGAACTTGCAATTACATAAAACAATACCAAATCATCTCTTGGCTGATATTTCTAAGATAGTTCTACGTGTGTCAAATTCAAGCACGAAAAAGCATGTACAGTAGCCCAGTGGTTTTCAAACCTGTCCTGGAGGACCACCAGCCCTGCACATTTTGTATGTCTCCCTATATCAGACACACCCATTTCAGGTCTTGCAGTCTCTAGTAATGAGCTGATGAGTAGAAGCAGGTGTGACAGATGAGGGAGACACACAAAATGTGCAGGGCTGGTGGTCGTCCTCCAGGACAGGCTTGAAAACCACTAGCCTTACACGTCGGTTTTCACGTGACACCTGAACTAAAGGGCGCGCGTGCTGAGCACGTGAGAACGTGCTGCTTGCGGCATTATTTGAAATTCGTTGAGGAGAAAAACAAACTCCTTTCTGTGTAAACGTCCCCTAAAACTACTTTCTGCACTGTAAATTCGACATAAACGTGCACTTTATCGGAGTATGAGACTCAGCTCAGGTACGCAGACGAGACACTTGCACAAAGGCTGGCTACTGTAGAGGGTTACAAAACTTGCTTACTCAAATAGTTGGTACTAGTTGACAGCTGTTTTGTGTAATTTACCCAGCGCTGCCCAGCAGTAAAAACGAAAACAGACTGTTCTTGGTTCAGTGAGTTGATAAGCTGAGATCTGCATACCGATTCAGTCCATTTCTTGAACGGTTGAATCGTTCAGAGTTGTGTATGCGACAGTTTAGGATTAATTGTAAAGAAAATATGGCAGACTGTCAGAACCTATCGAAGCTGATGTAATCTGTGTGTTGCATTCTCTGTGGAGATTAATTAGCCTTAACTGTAAAATAAAAAACCTATTTGGGACGCTTCGACTGTTCACATTTTCAATTTGTTGGTATTATTATTTTTTATTCCACTGAACTACTTTTCGTGTAGTTGTTTTTAATTCCGTTTTAATATTTGAATTCAATTAACATGTGCATGCATTTATTCTATGTACTATCCTACACTTACCACATGTTTATGTTGTGACTGAATATATGACGCTATATCGTTTTGTCTTTAATAACATTTCCCATAATTAATAGGCATGAATAAACCTGGGCCCTGTCTATGATGGTAGTTTAACAAACTCAGTTACAGGATTAGTTTTGAGTTGACAAAACCAAACCAATCAATTCAGGCTTTGGTGGTTGCTGATCATCAGCTTTCTCTGTCAAGTCAGGCTTTTATGCTGAGTTTAGCTGTGACATTAGTGAACAGCCAATCACATGCACATTAGTGAAGCAGCACAATTCACTCCCATCTTCTGCAGAATATTACGTGATTGAAAAATATTAAGAATTTAAATAAATGTACACAGCAAGAAGAAAAGAGCTGTATATGAAAGAGGACAGTTTAAAGAAAAACTTACTACATCAGTGCAAGTAAAATCTATGAAGTTAGTTTAATTAATATATAAAGATAATTGAACATTTAAGCTCACATGTAGTAATTTTTATAGCTTTATTTATTGATTTTAAAACATATTGGTATGACCTTTATATAGTCTATTTATATTAATTTTAACAAAGTGTCTATTAATGATTGATCAACTAAAATGATACATGTGTAATTGATTATGGGTGAAATAATTACATAAATTATATCTAAATTGATTCAAAATTATTATTATTATAAATAAGCATTGTTAAAAGCCAGACGGTTTTGTCTTTAAAAAACATTTGCTATGTAGTGATCTTTAATGTGGACTGTGGAGTAGAAACAGGGGAGTGACTTCATTGCATCAGAGGTGTGTCACTTTGCTCACAGCTGATTGGTCCAATTTCAGTTTGAGATGTCTTATCCAGAACATAACTTGCTCTGGAGCAAGTTAGCCATGGAGAGTAAGTTACTATGGAGATGAACACAGCTAAAAGCCAAACTACTTTAATGGTACCTAAAACCCAGGATTGGCACAAATTAAACTTAAACATATCTGGCTAGCCAGCTAAACCGGCTTCATGGTATAGGCCCCTGGTGTCCTCCATGATTCCTGTTCTTTTTAACAAAAAAGCACTTGTATGTGATGAGCTCGTAATCACAACTTCAGAAGTAGGAAGTAGGAAATGTCCGATAGCAGCATGTGACGGCAGCATTCCATGTAATATTCCATGGTGTGATCTGCCACATCATCTGACACCAATAAAAGGTCAGTCCAGTTTGAATATTCTGTATTTGAATGCATCATAAAACTGTATTAACTAATATCTCTGTAAAATGTTCTTGTCTGTTTCCTTGCATGACTCTTTCTATCTACATTCCATGGTTTGAGCCGTCACAGTTGTAAACGTGGTAAGAAAGATCATGTGACAGCAAAAAAGGCAAGCACAATCTGAATGTTTTGTAAATTAATACATAAAAAATACTGTAATGACTTGTGTAAAAATATAAAATGCATGTTCTTCTCTTTTCCTTTTTTTTGCATTCAGATCATGTGACTGCATGACGAAAAAAATATTAACATCATATGAAACATCATCTGACACCAATAAAAGGTCAGTCCAGTCTGTATGCTTTGTATTTGAATGCATCAGATCTCTGTAAAAATTCTGAACAAGCTGTTCTTTTCTTTCTTTGCATTTCTCTTTCTATCTAAATGCCACAATTTGAGCCGTCAGAGTGGTGAACGTAGTTATAAACATCATCTGACAGCAAAAAAAGGTAAGTCAAACCTGAATGTTGTTTACAGTATGAAGCAGTGGCCTATGGTCCCCTACTGAAATTACAAGGAAAAGTTCCCCATTTCAACAGTTTCACCATTTACATTTGATTTTCTGGGTTCAAATACATTTAACACCATTTGCCTTGCACTATCAACATGCAAATGATACTATTGTTTTGACCAGAGCACATGGCAACGTGGCAGCTGAAAAAGCCAGTTGAGGAAATGTTCTCCAGTTCCGGTTGCTGAGGAAGAGCTCCACAGTGACCACAGCCAGAACTTTATGGCAGTGGTCATAAAGACCATGTCTAATATTAAAAGAAGAACGACACTTCTTCATCCAAGTGATGGCCTGGTGGATTAGTTTAACCTCATGCTTACCACCCACATTTTGTTGTTTACACTCTACTTTGTATTACATAAATGCACATATTTTCTTCAGGTCACTGACTACTGTGTCTGCAGCTGTGCTGAAAAAATATAGAGAGAATATAAAAATATATATATATTTTTAAATATATCAAATATAACAGATAGGAAAAGATTAGGAATTCATTATGACATATGACATACCTAAGGCATTTTAAGGTTAAGGTTCAGGATATGTATTGTTTGGTTTAAGAGAAAAAGAGACTATTTTATGTTTCTTTCTGTGCACAACTTTATCTACATGCCACTGTTTGAGCAGCATTAAGTAGCAGTCTCTAAAATGAGAAGCCTATGGCAGAATATTGAAGAAAAACAAACAAAACAAACTTTTAAATTTAGATTTGTATTTATTTCAGTCCAAAACAATATATTGCAAATAATATACTGTTTGTGTGTAAGACAAATCCAAAGCCAATACATGGGAAGCAATACATTGTAAATACCTATGTGTGTGTGTGTGTGTGTGTGTGTGTGTGTGTGTGTGTGTGTGTGTGTGTGTGTGTGTGTGTGTGTGTATACGTGACTTGGATATTGTTATTAAATTATAATAGAATTGTTAGAAATAATGAGTGTTTGATTCTCTTAATGGACACTTAATGGTGTTATCATCAAAAAAGAAATTGACCAAAAAAATCACAAAGCTCTCTTTTTGTCCAATCGGTAATTAAATGGCCTCTGTAATTATCCTGCCACTGTAGTTCACTGGCAGTTCTTTGGCAAACTGTGGGTTCTTGTGAAATGCATCACTCACAGCAGCTTCTGTGTATCCACATTATACAGGGCACATCTGCAACACTCCCGTCATGCAGAGCTGCAAGCATGTGAACGAATTAAAGACGACCTCGAGCACTCATGCAAGTGCAGTTGTACAGTCAGGATATTAATTCATCTGTGCTCTTCTCAGCCCCTAAAGGAATGTGCATATTACCTTTGAACACTGCAGGTGAGCTTTGCTTTTTCAGAATTTTCTAGAGTTGTCAATTAAGAGAGCCCAACACTTCAGTTCCTTCTGGAAAGATTAATTTGCTATGAGAAATCAAAATAGATCAGTTGATCCAGAATACAGAGGTTCACATATGCATTAATGGAAACTACACACACAGACACACATGTATCACATACATTATGCAAATGAGTTATTTGATTCCTTCAAGGAGTTAATTGTATAGATGTGCTGTATGTATTCATAACATTCATTTTGGTTTGTGCAAGCATCTGAGTTCTGTTAAGAAAATGCAAAGCGCTGATTTATTGAATCATATGAACTGTGGTAAACATTCAACATTTGGTACTTTGCAAATAAGCTGTAATTATATGACTAAATATGTATTATGCTTTCTAGTATTTCTCTTTTTTAGGGTTATTGTAGACATTACTGAAATGTTATGCAATTTTTTTTAACAGAATGCTAAAATAAAAAGACATAGTACTTGTTTAGAAAGAGCTTCTAAGTTTCAGAAAGATTCCAAATGAAAATTGACTTCTAAATGAACAAGACCTGTGTTTATAAAATGTCCTCTGTGTCATCCACAGTGTTTCTAGCATTTCTGGGACAGCAGCAACAGCAGCACCGTCTGATCCAGTGCAGTAGCCTCAATCTCCGTGAAGTTGGTCCAGCCACGCCCCCACTCTGAGATTCTCCTCTCACTCCTTCCTCCCTGTCCTCACTGAGGACGTCCAGAGAAATCTCCAGCCTTTCACTGACACTTTCCACCTGTTCTGCTGTCACTCTCTGAGCTCTTCGAAACTGCTCTCTATCTTCTTCAAACATCAGGGTTTGCACGGCTCTGTCCGTAACCCGTCTGAATCGGTCCATCCTCACCGCTGCATCAGTGATGAGGCGCTCCATCATCTCCAAGTGCTGTGTGCTTGTTTCTGTCTCTTTGCTCTTCAGTCGATTGATCTCAATCAGCATACACTCCCTTAACAAAAGTACTTCCTTCTCCTTTTCCATGAGCTTGAGTCTGTCGGCTTCTCTCTCACACCGGAGTGCTTCATTATATCTTTCGATCTCAGCTTTCCGTAGCTCCAACTCGATTTTTTCTCTTTGCATGCCTAGTCTTTCCAATTCCTTTCTCTGGATGTCTTGCAATCTGTTCTCTAGTTCACCTTTCATTTCATGTATTCTCCTTTTCATTGTATCTATCTCTTCATACTGTGGTAGAGCTTCTCTTTCTTGGTCTTCAGTTTGTGTCTCTTGGGTTCTCCTCTGCTTAATTTCTTCTGTATGTTCTTGAATGTATTCTATAATGTCTACTACTTCTTGGTCTTCTAGTTGGCTCTGAATATCAGTTTCTTGTTGAGTCCTGTTCATCTGCCTTTGTATGTCAGTCTCTATTTGTTGCAGTTCTCTTCTTTTGCATTCACAGCTTTGTGTGAGATGCTCAATCTCCTTTGTAAGTCTTAAGATCTCGGCTTGAACCTTCTCCAAACTGTTCCTCCTCTTCTCAGTACTCTCCAAGATCACTGACTTTTCTTCTTCAGCAGTTCTAAATTCATCCCTCACTTTATGCAGGTCTTCCTTGGCCTTCTCCAGCTCAAGAAGGCCAGTTTGTGTGATCTTCATTTTACTCTCCATTTCATCACGTTGCCTCTGTAATTCAACTCGCATGTTGTTTAGCTCCTCTTGTTCTAGGATCATGTCATCCATTAACTGGAGAACTTCTCCCTCAGTTTTAGAGGGTTGTGCCTTGCTGTCTCTGTCTGTCTTTTTCTCCTCTCTAGTGTATTGTACTTGTTCCAATGATGTTCCAATATCATCTGTATGTCTCTGGATTTTTGTCTCTCCTGTTCATTTTGTTTTGTCGAAGCACCTCATTTTCAAATTCTTCCTTCTGTTTTTCCATTGCAGCTATAGTTTTTTCCAGTTGTCCCATTCTTCTCACGAATGTTTCAGTGATGCTGTGTATTTCCTTATTTTTCTCATCAAGGGTTTTGATAAATCCTTATTGTCTTGTGTAAGTTGTAGCAGTTTTTCTTCATTTATTGACTTCTCATTCATGGCTTCCTCCATATTTCTCTCAAAGTCTTGCTTCCTCCTTTGAATGTCAGTTTTAACTTTTTCCAGTTCATCTCTCTCCTTTTTCATCATTGTCTTCATTCTCTCCAAATCATCTATTTCTACACTTAAAGATTTCCTTATTTTTTGCACCTCAGATGTGTGTGTGTCCTCCAACTTCGTCTCCGTTGGTTCTTTCTTTGTTGCAGCTGTTTCTTCTTTTAAGTCCTTTTGTCCACTATCGTCTGTTTTCTTAATGTCATCCGTTTGCGTTTCAGCATCTGTTGAGATGGTCTTCAGTTGATATATCTGGGTTTCATCTGCATTTTGTTCCTCTCTTAGGACTTCAGCATCCCTCTTTGTTATTATCTCTCCTGGTAAATAATGCATTTTTGCTTCCTGTCTCTTTAGTTGAATCTCCATGTTTAACATCTCCAGTTCAGATAATTTTCTGTTTATATGCTCTTTGAGATTACGCAGTTCCTCCGTTGTTCTCGCTTTTTCCTCTCTAATGCAGTCCATGACTTCTTTTTCTTTCTGTATCATGTCTTTATCTTGTTGCAGCAAAGTTCTCTCATGTTGTACACCTTGTTTGCTGACTTCAACCTGTTCCTTCAGTCTGTTTAAATCAGCTCTCTCCATTTCGATATGACGTTTTTCACTATTTATGCTCTTTTTGCTGTTTTCAATCTCTGCTCTGTCTTTATGAATAGCATTATTAAGCTTGTCTCGTTCTGTCTGCATATTTTCTTTGAGGATGAGCATTTCCTTCTTTAAAGCATCAATCTCTTCTCTTTCCTTTCCAAAATGTTCCTTTTCCCTCTTTGTATCTGTTGTGATTTTCTCAAGCTCATCCATCTGTTGCCCTGCATCAACCTTGATTTGATCGAGAACATTCCTCTGGTCTTCAAATGTTTTTATGTTTTCTTGCAGTGCCTGTCTCTCTTTTTCCAGATTAGTTTTCATGCTTTCTAGATCATTTCTCATTTTTCTGTTTTCAGCAATCAAGTCATCAACCTCCTGCTGCTGTTGATTTATTACATTTTGCCTCATTTCCAGCTGCTTTTTCTCAGCCATCACAAGGTTTCTTAGGTTATCCATATCTTTTCTTTGTGTGTCAAGTTCTCTTTCTCTGTTTTTCAGTGCATGCTCTTTAAGTCTTATTTCATTCTGTGTGTTTGCTAATGTGTCTCTCTGCTGTGTTATTTCCATTAT
Source organism: Gobiocypris rarus (assembly GCA_023029165.1). Taxonomy (NCBI): domain Eukaryota; kingdom Metazoa; phylum Chordata; class Actinopteri; order Cypriniformes; family Gobionidae; genus Gobiocypris; species Gobiocypris rarus. The sequence continues at coordinate 9,320,084 of CM040919.1, forward strand.
TATCTGCTCCAATGCCAACCTCTCTTTTTGCAGTTCTTGCATTATCAAGTCATTCTTTTCTCTTTGTTTTTCAAGATCTTCTCTTAGTGTTTCATTCACTTCTTTGCTCTTCTCCAAGCTCTCTTTTTGTGTCTGAAGTAGCAGTAGATCAGATTCCAGAAGCTTTTTCTGCCTTTCAATGTCAGCACGCATAGTACTGAGCACTTCTTCCTTTCTCCTCATGTCATCCAGACTCTTCTGAGTGTCCTCTTTGTCTTTAAAAATTTGAGAGGTGGTTTGCTCTGTTTTTCTCATTTCCTCATGAAGCTTTTCAGCCTTTCTTTGTAAATCAGCCTTGATCTCCTCCAGGGAGTCTTTTTCTTTTTGAATATTTAATTTGTCCATGTTAATCTTCTCTATATCGCTGTCCAGTTGAGATCTTTTGTTTTCCATTTCATTAATCAATTGCTTCAACATCATCTTGTCCACAACAATGCTTTCCTTCTCCAACTGTAACTCAGTTTTTAGTTGATCCATTTCATGTTTTTCCATTGACAGTCTGTCAATCATGTCTTTCTTCCCTTCTTCAATATCATTTCTCAGCTGCTTCAGGTCTTCCATCTCACTCTTGGTGGTTTTCAGAATGTTTTCCATCTCTTGTTTTTCTTGTTGTACTTCCGCTTTCTCTCTGCCAAGTTCACTTTTCTCTCTTTCTAAGATGTTCTTTAGCTCTTCTGCCTCATTTTTCTGTTTGTGTATATCTGCTTCCCAGAGAGTTATTTTCTCCCTCTTATTTTCTATTTCGGTGGCTTTCCTTTCTAGCTCAACTTTCATCTTCTCCAAAGCCTTTCTTTCTTTTTGCATGTCATTCTCTTTGATTTCAAACTCCTCTTGCTGTTTTCTGATTAGTTCTTTGCTTTTAGTCTGTAGTTCTGCATTCATCCGATCAATGTGTTCCCTCTCTTTTGCCAACCTGACCTTGTAATTTTCTATGTCCTCTAGCTGTCTTTGAATCTCAGCTTCTGCACGCTCCTCTTTTCTTTTGTTTTCTTTTGTTAGCATATCCATCTCTTCTCTTTCTTTTTGTTGTTGATTTTCTAAAGCATTCAGATTTGCCCTATCATTTTGTAAGTCCTGCATATTTTTCTCCAGAGCATTTGTCTTGTCCTGAATCTCAGTTCGTATGTCTTCTAATTTTTGTTTTTCAAGCTCTATTTCTTCTTTTTGGTCATCTAACTGGGTTTGCATCTTTTCAATATGTTCCATCTCTCTGTTAATTCTCTCTTTGGTGGTTTCAACATCCTCTTTCTCTTTCAGTAATTGATCTCTCAGCTGTGTGATCTCTTCTCTCTCAATTTTCAAGATTTGCCTGTTTTCTTCATCATGTTTGGTCCTTTCTGTGGCTACCTGTGTCTCATTCCACTTCCTTTCTGAAGTTTCCGCAATGTATTCCAGTTGTTGTTCTTGTTTGTATATTTTAACCTTCTGTTGTAGCTCACTCTTCCCCATAGTCACGTTCTCCAGAGTTTTCTTCTCTCTCTCCTCCATCTGGGACTTTTGAAGAGCTTCTAATTCCTTCAAGTTAATATTCAGTTCATTCATCAAATCCTGTAATCTTGTCTCCAGTTCTATTTTTTCTCTTTGTAGGATATGACAGTTGCTTTCCATCTCAGTTTTTTCTCTGATCAAATTCTCATTCATCTGTTCCAAGTCATTTTTCTGTCTCTTGGTTTCTTTGAGGATTGCTTCAATCTTCGTAATTTCATCTCGTAAATTCCTTTCACTGTCCGGGTCCCTTATTTCTGCAGTGATTTGCAGCATTTCAGCTTTGTGTTCCAGCTCACCCTTGTCTCTTTTAATAATGTCCCTCATAGTTTCAATTTCTCTCCGCTCGTTCTGTAGTTCAGCTTTCATCCTTTCTATTTTTTCTTTCTCTTCTTTTAATGAGTCCGTAACATTGTAGATTTCATCATATTGCACGTCTGCATCTGTTTTCTGTGTTATTTCTTTCTGCAAGTGTGTTTTCATTTTCTTCAGTTCATGTTTTTCTCTCTCACAGTCGTTTTGTATTTTCTGAATTTCTCGTCTTTCAATGTCAATTTCAGTCTTAATTTTTTCCAATTCTTCTCTCCTCAGCTGAAGCTCTTGGTTTTCACTCTCTTTCATGGTTTTCTGTTCATCTAGCTCTTTTAGTTTAAGTTCTTCAATGCGCTCCATTTCTACTTGCCTTGTTGTAATTTCCCCCTCAATCCGTTTAATCTCCTCCATCCATTTATTTGTCTCATTCATAATCATTTTAAACTCTTCTTGTTCTTTGGAAAGTTGGGCTGCTATTTTTTCTACCCTTTCCTTTTCTTTAAGAATGTCTTCCAAAAGGCTCTCTGTGTCCTCTGCTTTCCTTAACCTTGATTCCAGCTCATCTTTTTCATTTTCTATGTTTTGTTGCATACGCTCAAACTCCTCTTTTTGTATCTCCAGATTGACTCTCATTCCATTTAGCTCATTTCTTTCTGTGTTCAACATTTCCTGACACATCTCAATTTCCATTCGCTCCCTCTGCAGCCTAGCTTGTATTTTTTCTACTTCATCCCTCTCCTTTTGTAATGCATCTTTTTGGTTCTGTATGTCCTCCATGTGTTTTTTACAGTCTCTCTTTCTAGAAGAATGTCAATGGACTCATGTTCCTCCATTGCTTTGACATCCCCCATGTCAGGTCTCTTTCTTTTTATCTCTGTATTTATGAAGTCCAACTCTTTTTGTCTCTGTTTCATCTCATCTGAGATGGTTTCCATTTCTCTCTTCTTCTCTTGAAGCTGAACTTCCATGTTTTCTATTCTGTCCTGTTTGCTCTTGGTCTCCATTAGAATATTTTTCATGTCCATCTTTATTTTTTCTTGAGTAATTTCTAACTCAGATCTTTCATTTTCCATATTCTGTATACATATCTCCATCTCTTCATATTGTTTCTCAAGAGCGGCTCTATGTTTCTCTAGATCGTTCTTCTCTCTGTCAATGTCTTGTCTTATTTTCTTGATCTCTTTCTGGTCTCTCTGTAAAATAAGTCTTGTCTTCTCTAGTTCTCTTCTTTCAGTCTTCAGCATCTCAGAAAGGCCATCGATTTCATCTTTATCAAACTCCACGTTTACTACCATGGATGGATCTGGTACATATTTATATTCACTTGTTGGTGTAGTGTGCTCTCGGCTTGCCTCCATTTCGGTTTCTTCACTTCTCATTTTGAGCTCCATGTACTCCTGACCTCCCATTCTCTCTAATTCATCTTCCTTCTCTTGTGTGATGAAAGTTGTATATTCCTTATGAATGTCTGAGTGTTCCTCAGCAATCTCTTCTTGAGAGTCTGAGAGGTCACCTACAGGTATATCATCTATATCAGATGTTTGTGTTGCAGAACTAATCAAAATGATTCCCAGCCTCTGTGTTGGTTGGATACTCTTTATCTGTTCAAGTGCCTCTCTCTGATGTTCAAAGATTTGTTTGTTTCTTTCAAGTTCCTCCCTTTCCCTTTGAATCTCAGACAAGAATCTGTTGACTTCATCTATCTGTATCTGTTTTCCTTGAGAGATTGTTTCTTCTCCCTTCCACTGAGCAAGCTGTTTAGGTAAACTTTCCTCTTTTAATGTTTCAAATGCTTCTTCCCTTTTTCTAGTTGATGGGTCTGATCTTGTAGGATCTTTATTTCATCAGCCTGTTTCTTGATGTCAGCCTTGGACTGTTCCAGAGCTTTCCTCTCATCTTGCACTATTTGCATTTCCAGTTTGATTTCCTCCTCTTGAGCATTCAGTTTGGCTTTTTTCTGCTCCATTTCCTTATTTAGGCGGTCTAGCATGTCCTTGCTCCTAACGGTTTCTTTTTGTTCCATCAATATCTTGGCTATCAGTTGATCAAGTTCCTCTCTCTCCATATTTGCTTTTTCTCTCATCTCTTCTATTTGTTGTCTGTGTGTTTCAGATTCTTTCCTCATGTTCTCCAGATCTCTCCTCTCCTCATTCATGGCTCTTAAACGCTCCTCTAGTCTGTGCTGCTGTTGATTCTTTTCAGTTTGTAACTCATTTTTTATTTCTTCCATTTCATCTCTTTGTTTCTGTATTTCCTTCTGAACAACATCCAGCTCATTCCACTTCTTCATTATATCCTCCTTTTCTTTTTCTAGTTCATCTCTCTGTTTTAGGATTTCATCAGCTTTCTGTTCAAGAAGCTTTTTCTCATCATCCATTGCTATTTTACTTATATCTTCTTTTTCTCTGTGTGTTGTCATGTGCATCTCAAGATCATCAGCTCTTCTCGGTAACTCTTCTCTTTCCTTTTTGATTTTATTTTTCTCTTTCTCCAAAAGATCTTTCTTGGTATCAGTCTCTAGATTTTCATGTGATTTATCAAACATAATTTTCTCTAGTTCATTCCTTCTCCTGTTTGTTTCTTCTATCACACTTTCATATTCCTCGTTAGCCTGTTTAAGTTTTTCTTCCATTTCTTTTTTTTCTCTGTCTTTTCTGCTGTCCTCCAGAATGTTCCTAATGGACTCAGTCTGCTCATAGTCATCAATTCTCTGTTGAAGATGTGTCCATTTATGATTTATTTCTTCTCTTTCTTGTTCTAGAAGGTCTCTGCAGTTCTTCAACTCTTGTTTTTGTTCAGCTAAATCTGCGTTCATCTTTTCCAGATCTTCTTTCCGTCTCATTGATTCTTCAATGACACTCTCAATTTCTCCTTTGTCCTTTTGTAGATGAGTTTCCATTTCCGTCAGTTTTTCTCTTTCCTTCTTTATTTCCTCCTCCATGTATCTGATTCGTTCACTTTCATTTTGCAGTTCAGTCTTTCTTTGAGCCAGAAGATCTTTTTCATCTGTGATTTTTAGTTTCTCAAGGTCAAGCTCTTCTTTCTGGAGTTTAACCTCATGTCTCTGTTCCTCCACCTCATCCATAAATTTTTGAATGATTTCTTTGTTCTTTATAATTCCTTCCTTTTCTAGATCAATATCTTGTATTTTCTGGGCAAGTGCTGATCTCTCTAGTTGGATTGCCTCTCTCATGTCTTCTTCCATCTGCTGTCTTTGTGTCATTATTTCAGACCTCATCTTCTCCAGGTCATTTCTTTCCTGTTTAATCATTTTCTGCCCATGATCTATTTCAGTTTTCTCTCTCTTCAGTTCACTCTTTATCTGATCAACTTGTTCTCTCTCCATCTTTGCTTTTACTTTCATTTCTTGGCTTTCTCTCTTTCTTTCATAATCTGTTCTTGCAGTGTGTTTAACTCTTGTGTTTTTAGGTTTATGTCATGATGTTCCTGCTCAGCTTTAGTCTTTAGCTCCTGGATCTCAGCTTTGGTCTTTTCTAGACTTTTTCTTTCTTCTTCCATATTCTTTTGTTCCATTATATTCTCTTTCTTCTTTTTGCTGACTTGAGAATCAAATTCATCAATTCTCTGTTGTAGATGTTTCCATTTATGATTTATTTCTTCTCTTTCTTGTTCTAGAAGTTCCCTGCAGTTCTTCAACTCTTGTTTTTGTTCATCTAAATCTGCGTTCATCTTTTCCAGATCTTCTTTCCGTCTCATTGATTCTTCAATGACACTCTCAATTTCTCCTTTGTCCTTTTGTAGATGAGTTTCCATTTCCGTCAGTTTTTCTCTTTCCTTCTTTATTTCCTCCTCCATGTATCTGATTCGTTCACTTTCATTTTGCAGTTCAGTCTTTCTTTGAGCCAGAAGATCTTTTTCATCTGTGATCTTTAGTTTCTCAAGGTCAAGCTCTTCTTTCTGGAGTTTAACCTCATGTCTCTGTTCCTCCACCTCATCCATTAATTTTTGAATGATTTCTTTGTTCTTTATAATTCCTTCCTTTTCTAGATCAATATCTTGTATTTTCTGGGCAAGTGCTGATCTCTCTAGTTGGATTGCCTCTCTCATGTCTTCTTCCATCTGCTGTCTTTGTGTCATTATTTCAGACCTCATCTTCTCCAGGTCATTTCTTTCCTGTTCAATCATTTTCTGCCCATGATCTATTTCAGTTCTCTCTCTTTTCAGTTCACTCTTTATCTGATCAAGTTCTTCTCTCTCCAGCTTTGCTTTTACTTTCATTTCTTCGGCTTTCTCTCTTTCTTTCATAATCTGTTCTTGCAGTATGTTTAACTCTTGTGTTTTTAGGTTTATGTCATGATGTTCCTGCTCAGCTTTAGTCTTTAGCTCCTGAATCTCAGATTTGGTCTTTTCTAGACTTTTTCTTTCTTCTTCCATATTCTTTTGTTCCATTATATTCTCTTTCTTCTTTTGCTGACTTGAGAATCAAATTCATCAATTCTCTGTTGTAGATGTTTCCATTTATGATTTATTTCTTCTCTTTCTTGTTCTAGAAGATCTCTGCAGTTCTTCAACTCTTGTTTTTGTTCATCTAAATCTGCGTTCATCTTTTCCAGATCTTCTTTCTGTCTCCTTGTTTCTTCAATAACACTCTCAATTTCTCCCTTTTCCTTTTGTAGATGAGCTTCCATTTCCTTCAGTTTTTCTCCTTCCTTCTTTATTTCCTCCTCTGTGTATCTGATTTGTTCACTTTCATTTTGTATTTCTGTCTTTCTTTGAGCCAGAACATCTTTTTCATCTGTGATCTTTTGTTTCACAAGGTCAAGCTCTTCTTTCTGGAGTTTAACCTCATGCCTCTGTTCCTCCACCTCATCCATTAATTTTTGAATTATTTCTTTGTTCTTTATAATTCCGTCCTTTTCTAGATCAATCTCTTGTATTTTCTGGGCAAGTGCTGATCTCTCTAGTTGGATTGCCTCTCTCATGTCTTCTTCCATCTGCTGTCTTTGTGTCATTATTTCAGACCTCATCTTCTCCAGGTCATTTCTTTCCTGTTCAATCATTTTCTGCCCATGATCTATTTCAGTTCTCTCTCTTTTCAGTTCACTCTTTATCTGATCAAGTTCTTCTCTCTCCAGCTTTGCTTTTACTTTCATTTCTTCGGCTTTCTCTCTTTCTTTCATAATCTGTTCTTGCAGTATGTTTAACTCTTGTGTTTTTAGGTTTGTATCATGATGTTCCTGCTCAGCTTTAGTCTTTAGCTCCTGAATCTCAGATTTGGTCTCTTCTAGACTTTTTCTTTCTTCTTCCATATTCTTTTGTTCCATTATATTCTCTTTCTTCTTTTTGCTGACTTGAGAATCAAATTCATCAATTCTCTGTTGTAGATGTTTCCATTTATGATTTATTTCTTCTCTTTCTTGTTCTAGAAGATCTCTGCAGTTCTTCAACTCTTGTTTTTGTTCATCTAAATCTGCGTTCATCTTTTCCAGATCTTCTTTTCGTCTCCTTGTTTCTTCAATGACACTCTCAATTTCTCCTTTTTCCTTTTGTAGATGAGCTTCCATTTCCTTCAGTTTTTCTCCTTCCTTCTTTATTTCCTCCTCTGTGTATCTGATTTGTTCACTTTCATTTTGTATTTCTGTCTTTCTTTGAGCCAGAACATCTTTTTCATCTGTGATCTTTTGTTTCACAAGGTCAAGCTCTTCTTTCTGGAGTTTAACCTCATGCCTCTGTTCCTCCACCTCATCCATTAATTTTTGAATTATTTCTTTGTTCTTTATAATTCCGTCCTTTTCTAGATCAATCTCTTGTATTTTCTGGGCAAGTGCTGATCTCTCTAGTTGGATTGTCTCTCTCATGTCTTCTTCCATCTGCTGTCTTTGTGTCATTATTTCAGACCTCATCTTCTCCAGGTCATTTCTTTCCTGTTCAATCATTTTCTGCCCATGATCTATTTCAGTTCTCTCTCTTTTCAGTTCACTCTTTATCTGATCAAGTTCTTCTCTCTCCATCTTTGCTTTTACTTTCATTTCTTCGGCTTTCTCTCTTTCTTTCATAATCTGTTCTTGCAGTATGTTTAACTCTTGTGTTTTTAGGTTTATGTCATGATGTTCCTGCTCAGCTTTTGTCTTTAGCTCCTGAATCTCAGATTTGGTCTCTTCTAGACTTTTTCTTTCTTCTTCCATATTCTTTTGTTCCATTATATTCTCTTTCTTCTTTTTGCTGACTTGAGAATCAAATTCATCAATTCTCTGTTGTAGATGTTTCCATTTATGATTTATTTCTTCTCTTTCTTGTTCTAGAAGATCTCTGCAGTTCTTCAACTCTTGTTTTTGTTCATCTAAATCTGCGTTCATCTTTTCCAGATCTTCTTTCCGTCTCCTTTTTTCTTCAATGACACTCTCAATTTCCCCTTTGTCCTTTTGTAGATGAGCTTCCATTTCCGTCAGTTTTTCTCTTTCCTTCTTTATTTCCTTCTCCATGTATCTGATTCGTTCACTTTCATTTTGCAGTTCAGTCTTTCTTTGAGCCAGAAGATCTTTTTCATCTGTGATTTTTTGTTTCTCAAGGTCAAGCTCTTCTTTCTGGAGTTTAACCTTATGTCTCTGTTCCTCCACCTCATCCATACATTTTTGAATTATTTCTTTGCTCTTTTCAATTCCGTCCTTTTCTAGATCAATCTCTTGTATTTTCTGGGCAAGTGCTGATCTCTCTAGTTGGATTGCCTCTCTCATGTCTTCTTCCATCTGCTGTCTTTGTGTCATTATTTCAGACCTCATCTTCTCCAGGTCATTTCTTTCCTGTTCAATCATTTTCTGCCCATGATCTACTTCAGTTTTCTCTCTCTCCAGTTCACTCTTCATCTGATCAAGTTGTTCTCTCTCCATCTTTTCTTTTACTTTAATTTCTTTGGCTTTCTCTCTTTCTTTCATAATCTGTTCTTGCAATGTGTTTAACTCTTGTGTTTTTAGTTTTATATCATGATGTTCCTGCTCAGCTTCATTCTTTAAGTCCTGGATCTCAGCTTTGGTCTCTTCTAGACCTTTTCTTTCTTCTTCCATCTTCTTCTGTTCTATTATATTCTCTTCTTTCTGTTTTCTGACTTGAGCATCAAATTCATCAATTCTCTGTCGTAGATGTGTCGATTTATGATTTATTTCTTCTCTTTCTTGTTCTAGAAGATCTCTGCAGTTCTTCAACTCTTGTTTTTGTTCATCTAAATCTGAATTCATCTTTTCCAGATCTTCTTTCCGTCTCCTTGTTTCTTCAATGACACTCTCAATTTCTGCTTTGTCCTTTTGTAGATGAGCTTCCATTTCCTTCAGTTTTTCTCCTTCTTTCTTTATTTCCTCATCTGTGTATCTGATTTGTTCACTTTCATTTTGTACTTCTGTCTTTCTTTGAGCCAGAAGATCTTTTTCATCTGTGATTTTTTGTTTCTCAAGGTCAAGCTCTTCTTTCTGGAGTTTAACCTCATACCTCTGTTCCTCCACCTCATCCATACATTTTTGAATTATTTCTTTGCTCTTTTCAATTCCGTCCTTTTCTAGATCAATCTCTTGTATTTTCTGGGCAAGTGCTGATCTCTCTAGTTGGATTGCCTCTCTCATGTCTTCTTCCATCTGCTGTCTTTGTGTCATTATTTCAGACCTCATCTTCTCCAGGTCATTTCTTTCCTGTTTAATCATTTTCTGCCCATGATCTATTTCAGTTTTCTCTCTCTTCAGTTCACTCTTTATCTGATCAAGTTGTTCTCTCTCCATCTTTGCTTTTACTTTCATTTCTTTGTCTTTCTCTCTTTCTTTCATAATCTGTTCTTGCAGTGTGTTTAACTCTTGTGTTTTTAGTTTTATATCATGATGTTCCTGCTCAGCTTCATTCTTTAAGTCCTGGATCTCAGCTTTGGTCTCTTCTAGACCTTTTCTTTCTTCTTCCATCTTCTTCTGTTCTATTATATTCTCTTCTTTCTGTTTTCTGACTTGAGCATCAAATTCATCAATTCTCTGTCGTAGATGTGTCGATTTATGATTTATTTCTTCTCTTTCTTGTTCTAGAAGTTCCCTGCAGTTTTTCAACTCTTGTTTTTGTTCATCTAAATATGCGTTCATCTTTTCCAGATCTTCTTTCCGTCTCCTTTTTTCTTCAATGACACTCTCAATTTCCCCTTTGTCCTTTTGTAGATGAGCTTCCATTTCCGTCAGTTTTTCTCTTTCCTTCTTTATTTCCTTCTCCATGTATCTGATTCGTTCACTTTCATTTTGCAGTTCAGTCTTTCTTTGAGCCAGAAGATCTTTTTCATCTGTGATTTTTTGTTTCTCAAGGTCAAGCTCTTCTTTCTGGAGTTTAACCTCATGCCTCTGTTCCTCCACCTCATCCATACATTTTTGAATTATTTCTTTGTTCTTTATAATTCCATCCTTTTCTAGATCAATCTCTTGTATTTTCTGGGTCAAGTGCTGATCTCTCTAGTTGGATTGCCTCTCTCATGTCTTCTTCCATCTGCTGTCTTTGTGTCATTATTTCAGACCTCATCTTCTCCAGGTCATTTCTTTCCTGTTCAATCATTTCTGCCCATGATCTACTTCAGTTTTCTCTCTTCAGTTCACTCTTCATCTGATCAAGTTGTTCTCTCCATCTTTTCTTTTACTTTAATTTCTTCATCTTTCTCTCTTTCTTTCATAATCTGTTCTTGCAGTGTGTTTAACTCTTGTGTTTTTAGTTTTATATCATGATGTTCCTGCTGAGCTTCAGTCTTTAGTCCTGAATCTCAGCTTTGGTCTCTTCTAGACTTTTTCTTTCTTCTTCCATCTTCTTCTGTTCCATTATATTCTCTTCTTTCTGTTTTCTGACTTGAGAATCAAATTCATCAATTCTCTGTTGTAGATGTGTCCATTTATGATTTATTTCTTCTCTTTCTTGTTCTAGAAGATCTCTGCAGTTCTTCAACTCTTGTTTTTGTTCATCTAAATATGCGTTCATCTTTTCCAGATCTTCTTTCTGTCTCCTTGTTTCTTCAATGACACTCTCAATTTCTCCTTTGTCCTTTTTGTAGATGAGCTTCCATTTCCTTCAGTTTTTCTCCTTCCTTCTTTATTTCCTCCTCTGTGTATCTGATTTGTTCACTTTCATTTTGCAGTTCAGTCTTTCTTTGAGCCAGAATATCTTTTTCATCTGTGATATTTTGTTTCACAAGGTCAAGCTCTTCTTTCTGGAGTTTAACCTTATGCCTCTGTTCCTCCACCTCATCCATAAATTTTTGAATTATTTCTTTGCTCTTTTCAATTCCGTCCTTTTCTAGATCAATCTCTTGTATTTTCTGGGCAAGTGCTGATCTCTCTAGTTGGATTGCCTCTCTCATGTCTTCTTCCATCTGCTGTCTTTGTGTCATTATTTCAGACCTCATCTTCTCCAGGTCATTTCTTTCCTGTTCAATGTTTTTCTGCTTATGATCTATTTCAGTTTTCTCTCTCTCCAGTTCACTCTTCATCTGATCAAGTTCTTCTCGCTCCATCTTTTCTTTCACTTTAATTTCTTCATATTTCTCTCTTTCTTTCATAATCTGTTCTTGCAGTGTGTTTAACTCTTGTGTTTTTAGTTTTATATCATGATGTTCCTGCTCAGCTTCAGTCTTTAAGTCCTGGATCTCAGCTTTGGTCTCTTCTAGACCTTTTCTTTCTTCTTCCATCTTCTTCTGTTCTATTATATTCTCTTCTTTCTGTTTTTTGACTTGAGCATCAAATTCATCAATTCTCTGTTGAAGATGTGTCCATTTATGATTTATTTCTTCTCTTTCTTGTTCTAGAAGATCTCTGCAGTTCTTCAACTCTTGTTTTTGTTCATCTAAATATGCGTTCATCTTTTCCAGATCTTCTTTCCGTCTCCTTTTTTCTTCAATGACACTCTCAATTTCCCCTTTGTCCTTTTGTAGATGAGCTTCCATTTCCGTCAGTTTTTCTCTTTCCTTCTTTATTTCCTTCTCCATGTATCTGATTCGTTCACTTTCATTTTGCAGTTCAGTCTTTCTTTGAGCCAGAATATCTTTTTCATCTGTGATCTTTTGTTTCACAAGGTCAAGCTCTTCTTCCTGGAGTTTAACCTCATGCCTCTGTTCCTCCACCTCATCCATACATTTTTGAATTATTTGTTTGCTCTTTTCAATTCCATCCTTTTCTAGATCAATCTTTTGTATTTTCTGGGCAAGTGCTGATCTCTCTAGTTGGATTGCCTCTCTCATGTCTTCTTCCATCTGCTGTCTTTGTGTCATTATTTCAGACCTCATCTTCTCCAGGTCATTTCTTTCCTGTTCAATGTTTTTCTGCTTATGATCTATTTCAGTTTTCTCTCTCTCCAGTTCACTCTTCATCTGATCAAGTTCTTCTCGCTCCATCTTTTCTTTCACTTTAATTTCTTCATATTTCTCTCTTTCTTTCATAATCTGTTCTTGCAGTGTGTTTAACTCTTGTGTTTTTAGTTTTATATCATGATGTTCCTGCTCAGCTTCATTCTTTAAGTCCTGGATCTCAGCTTTGGTCTCTTCTAGACCTTTTCTTTCATCTTCCATCTTCTTCTGTTCTATTATATTCTCTTCTTTTTGTTTTCTGACTTGAGCATCAAATTCATCAATTCTCTGTTGTAGATGTGTCCATTTATGATTTATTTCTTCTCTTTCTTGTTCTAGAAGATCTCTGCAGTTCTTCAACTCTTGTTTTTGTTCATCTAAATATGCGTTCATCTTTTCCAGATCTTCTTTCTGTCTCCTTGTTTCTTCAATGACACTCTCAATTTCTGCTTTTTCCTTTTGTAGATGAGTTTCCATTTCCGTCAGTTTTTCTCTTTCCTTCTTTATTTCCTCCTCCATGTATCTGATTCGTTCACTTTCATTTTGCAGTTCAGTCTTTCTTTGAGCCAGAATATCTTTTTCATCTGTGATATTTTGTTTCACAAGGTCAAGCTCTTCTTTCTGGAGTTTAACCTTATGTCTCTGTTCCTCCACCTCATCCATACATTTTTGAATTATTTCTTTGCTCTTTTCAATTCCGTCCTTTTCTAGATCAATCTCTTGTATTTTCTGGGCAAGTGCTGATCTCTCTAGTTGGATTGCCTCTCTCATGTCTTCTTCCATCTGCTGTCTTTGTGTCATTATTTCAGACCTCATCTTCTCCAGGTCATTTCTTTCCTGTTCAATCATTTTCTGCCCATGATCTATTTCAGTTTTCTCTCTCTTCAGTTCACTCTTTATCTGATCAAGTTGTTCTCTCTCCATCTTTGCTTTTACTTTCATTTCTTCGGCTTTCTCTCTTTCTTTCATAATCTGTTCTTGCAGTGTGTTTAACTCTTGTGTTTTTAGGTTTATGTCATGATGTTCCTGCTCAGCTTTAGTCTTTAGCTCCTGAATCTCAGATTTGGTCTCTTCTAGACTTTTTCTTTCTTCTTCCATATTCTTTTGTTCCATTATATTCTCTTTCTTCTGTTTTGCTGACTTGAGAATCAAATTCATCAATTCTCTGTTGTAGATGTTTCCATTTATGATCTATTTCTTCTCTTTCTTGTTCTAGAAGGTCTCTGCAGTTCTTCAACTCTTGTTTTGTTCATCTAAATATCGTTCATCTTTTCCAGATCTTCTTTCCGTCTCCTTGTTTCTTCAATGAGACTCTCAATTTCTGCTTTTTCCTTTTGTAGATGAGCTTCCATTTCCGTCAGTTTTTCTCTTTCCTTCTTTATTTCCTCCTTCATGTTTGATTCGTTCACTTTCATTTTGCAGTTCAGTCTTTCTTTGAGTCAGAATATCTTTTTCATCTGTGATATTTTGTTTCTCAAGGTCAAGCTCTTCTTTCTGGAGTTTAACCTCATGTCTCTGTTCTCCACCTCATCCATACATTTTTGAATTATTTCTTTGCTCTTTTCAATTCCATCCTTTTCTAGATCAATCTCTTGTATTTTCTGGGCAAGTGCTGATCTCTCTAGTTGGATTGCCTCTCTCATGTCTTCTTCCATCTGCTGTCTTTGTGTCATTATTTCAGACCTCATCTTCTCCAGGTCATTTCTTTCCTGTTCAATAATTTTCTGCCCATGATCTATTTCAGTTTTCTCTCTCTTCAGTTCATCTTTATCTGATCAAGTTGTTTCTCTCCATCTTTGCTTTTACTTTCATTTCTTCGTCTTTCTCTCTTTCTTTCATAATCTGTTCTTGCAGTATGTTTAACTCTTGTGTTTTTAGGTTTATGTCATGATGTTCTTGCTCAGCTTTAGTCTTTAGCTCCTGAATCTCAGATTTGGTCTCTTCTAGACTTTTTCTTTCTTCTTCCATATTCTTCTGTTCTATTATATTCTCTTTCTTCTTTTGCTGACTTGAGAATCAAATTCATCAATTCTCTGTTGAAGATGTGTCCATTTATGATCTATTTCTTCTCTTTCTTGTTCTAGAAGGTCTCTGCAGTTCTTCAACTCTTGTTTTTGTTCATCTAAATCTGCGTTCATCTTTTCCAGATCTTCTTTTCGTCTCCTTGTTTGTTCAATGACACTCTCAATTTCTCCTTTGTCCTTTTGTTGATGAGCTTTCATTTCCTTCAGTTTTTCTCCTTCCTTCTTTATTTCCTCCTCCATATGTTTGATTCGTTCACTTTCTTTTTGCAGTTCAGTCTTTCTTTGAGCCAGAAGATCTTTTTCATCTGTGATCTTTTGTTTCTCAAGGTCAAGCTCTTCTTTCTGCAGTTTAACATCATGCCTCTGTTTCTCCTCCTCATCCATACATTTTTTTATCATTTTTTTGCTCTTTTCAATTCCATCCTTTTCTAAATCAATCTCTTGTATTTTCTGGCCAAGTGCTGATCTCTCTAGTTGGATTGCCTCTCTCATGTCTTCTTCTGTCTGCTGTCTTTGTGTCATTATTTCAGACCGCATCTTCTCCAGGTCATTTCTTTCCTGTTCAATTATTTTCCTGGCATCATCTGTTTTCTTCTGTTCATGATCTATTTCTGTTTTCTTTCTTTCAAGTTCATCTTTTATCTGATCAAGTTCTTCTTTATCCATCTTTGCTTTTACTCTCATCTCTTCCATTTGTATTTCTAATTCATTCCTCATGTTCTCCAGATATTTCCTCTCCTTATTCATGGCTCTTAAACTCTCCTTTAGACCGCGCTGCTGTTGATTCATTTCAGTCTTTTCAGTCTGTATCTTATAATTGATTTCTTCTACTTCATCTCTTTGTTTTTGTATTTCCTTCTGAAGAACCTCCAGTTCTTTCCATTTAATCACCATGCCCTCTTTTTCTTTCTCTAGTTCATCTCTCTGCCTCAGGATTTCGTTAGCCTTCAGCTCAAGAAGCTTCTTCTTGTCATTCATTGAGCTTTTACTCATCTCTTCTTTTTCTCTGTGTTTTGTAATTTGCAGCTTCAGGTCATCAGCTTGTCTCTGTAAATCTTCTCTTTCTGCTTCAATGCCTTTTTTCTCTTTTTCCAGAAGATCTTTCTTGGTCTCAATCTTTTGATTTTGCTCAGCTATGTCATCAACAGTCTTTTCCAGTTCTCTCTTTTTCCTCTCAGTTTCTTCCATGGTGTTGTCACACTGCTCTTTCATTAGTTTAAGGTGGGCCTCTCTTATGTCCAATTTTTCTCGCTCCCTTCTGATCTCTTCTAAGATGTTAGTTAGATTTTCAGCATCATTCTGCTCCTCAGACTTTGTCTTGTAAACCAGTCTTTTGTCCTCTTGCAGTTGTTCTGCTTCAGTTTGATCTCTTCTTGTTGTTCCACCAGCTTGGCTTTCATGATTTCCAAATCTTTCATTAATTTGTTAGTCATGTTCCCGTTTTCACCAATATCTTGTTTTTCTTTTGTATTTTATCTCTCTGTTGAGCAAGTTCTCTTTCCTGCTTTTCATTTGTCCTCATGTCCTCTTCCATTTGTTGTCTCTGAGCTTCTAGTTCAATTCTCATCTTAACAATTTCACTTCTTTCTTCCTTCATCTCTTTAAAACTTTGATCCAGTCTTTGCTGTTGCTCAGTAACATAGTTCTCTCTGCTCCAGCTCAGCCTTCTCCATGATCACTGTTTGTCTCATGGACTCTATTTCATCATTTATCCTATTTATATCAGCTTTCCATTTCTCAGATTGTTCTCTCTCAGCATGAAGCTCTCTCTTAATCTGTTTCAGTCTTTGTCTCTCTTTCTCTAAGTCTTCTAATTGGGATTCAACCTCTTCTTTCCGTTGTTCAGTCCAGATCTGCAGATCATCTTTTTTCTGATTAATTTCTAACTTTTCATTATCTATTTCATGTCGGATCTTCTCAAGCAACTCAAAGTCCTTATAATTTTTTTGTTTATGCAATTCTATATCAACCTGCATTTCGTCAAGGGCATGTTGTCTCTTATTACTTCCTCAAGAACATTATCTAAATGTTCTTGTTCAATCTAAGCTGAGTAGCTATTCCATCTAACTCCATTTTTCGCCTCTCTACTTCCTCTTCCTTCCTCTTTATTATTAGCTCTTTTTCCTCAAGAGCTTTTTGCTTGTCTTGGATGATTTGCCTTTGTAGTTCAATTGACTGAATCTGACTGTGTATCTCAGCTTGCATGTGTTTATGTTTTCCATTTCTTCTTGGGCTTTCTGAAGTTCTTTTGCTAAATCAGAAAGCCCTTGCTTTTCCTCCATCATTTTTTTGATGCTAAGCTCCAACATCTGTTTCTGCTGTTCAAGTTCAAACCTCTGTTGTTCCAGATTTTCTCTCTCTTTCTTGTTTTCCTCCTTGGTTTGATCATTCTGTCGCTGCTGGTTGAGTACTTCGACCTGTCGCTCCTCAGTGCTTGATTTTTCCAAAAGAAGCTTTTTCTTCACAATCTCATTTTCATTTTGCTGGTTCTTTATCTCTGCTTCTAGATTGTTTCTTAAAGTCGTCAAGGTATTCCTCTCTTCCTCCGTTTCTTGTTTTTCACGAAGAAGTTCATTCTTCATCTCCTCAAGGGCCAGCCTCTCCTTTTGTATCTCTTCAATCTGGTCCATCATTTGGTTTTCCAGGTCTTTCTTTTCTTTGTTGATTTCTGTCTTTTCCTTTTCAAGCATGACTTTAGTTTTCTCAGTTTCTTGCCTTTGTCTCTCCATCTCCTTCATCATTATATCAAGGTCCCTCATTTTCAATTCAGTCTCTTCAGACAAACATTTAATTTCTTCTCTGTCTTTATCTATTTGGATTTTCATTTTTTGGATCTCCTCTAATTCTGCCCTTATCTGTTCTAGGGCATTCTTCTCATCTTGTACATTTATTTTTTCATGTCTTACATTTTGTAATTGCTTCTCTAGATCCATTTTCTGCTGCTGCTCTTTCATGAAAGTTTGCTCTTTGTTTTCAAGCTCACTTTCCTTTCTTTGCAATTCTGTTTGAAGTGTAACCAGTTTCTGTCTTTCTGAATGTACATTTTCATTCTCTTTCTCAATATCACACCTTTCCTTTAGAACCTCCATCTTAATTTGCTCTAGAGCCTTCATCTTATTTTGAATCTCTTGTTTTGTTATCTCATCTTGTTCTCTCTGCTGTAAGGTTTTTCTTTCCAGGTCCTCTGTTTCTCTCACTAACTCTTCCATCTTAAGCTTCAAATGTCTAATTTCCCTTTCATAAGCATGCCTGTCATTTTTCAGTTGTATCTTGTCATCTTGAAGTTCTGCGCTCATTATATTAAGATCTTTCTTTGTGGTCTCCATTTCTGTGATGGTTTTCTCTATATCTTCTTTTTGCAGTTGAAGTTTTAGACTGAGGTCTGTTAATCTATCTCTCTCACGGTTTGCTTCCTGAATCAGCCTGTCAGTGATGTCTGACTTCTTCTGAAGCTCAGCATAGCCATCTTTAAGCTGTTGGGTCTGTTTTCTCACATCTTCTTTCTCTTGTTTAATCAAATCTCTCTCTGTGCTGACCATCTGCTTAATTTCTTCCACTTGCTCTTTTTCTTTGTTTAGTTCACTCACCATCTCTTGTAGTTTATCTTCCCTTTTTGTGACATCATGGAGGTTTTCCACAAATTTAGCCCTCTGATCTTCTTGCTTATTCTTCATGTTTTCTAGATTTTTCAGTTCCATTTCATTGGCCTTCATGGCAGCACCCATTTGTTGCTTTTGTTGATTGATTTCAGCTTTTTGGTCTTCTAACCAATCCTTCTCCATGATCAAAGCTTGTCTTGAAGATTCAATATCATCTTTCTGTCTTTGTAGTTCCCCTCTGAAGAGCTCAAACTCTTGCTTCTCCTGTCTTAAATTGTCCTTTTCTTTATCTATATCTTCTCTCTTTCTCAGTATTTCCATGTTGATCTTTTCAAGTGTGTCTTTCTTTTTCTCTATTTCTTTGAGAATCCAACCCTTCTCCTCCAGCTCATGTCTTTGCTTCTCCAGTATCTGTTGTCTCCTCTTTACCTCAGAAGTAATGCCTTCTAGTTCAGCCTTTTTCTTTTCATGTAGTGTTTTCATTTCTTCCATGGTTTGCCTCAGGTTCTGTATATCTCTGTTGTGCTGTTCCAGATTACTCTGGTTTCTCAAGAGTTCCTCAGCGACCATTTCCATTTCTTGCTTGTGCTCTCTTGTGTCCGTAAACTCTTCCATTTTGTCTTTATCTATTTCTACCTCAACCAGCTCTCTCTTGGTTTCCACATCCTCCTTTTCTCGTTTTATCTCATCCTTCAGCTGCTCCAGTTCTTCTCTTTCTTTCTGCAGAATTTCTCTCATACTTTCTTCCTCTTGTTGCTTCTCTACAAGTTCTGCCCTCATCTTCTCCAATTCATTCTTGTCTCTTCTGGTGATTTCTATCTCTGCTCTAAGGCTTCCTAGATTTTCCGTATTTGTCCAATATCTTGAATGAGCCTCTGGATCTCAGACTTAAAGTTTTCCTTTTCAACTTTCTCTGCCTTACTTTTATCCATCCTGTTTTCCATGTCAACTTTCAGATTTCTTACCATTTCCCTGATTTTCACAACCTCTAAAATCAATCTTTGGATGTCAGCATTGGTATTTTCTTCATCTTCTAGATTAGCTGTTCTCTCCACTAATAGTTCAAAATCCTCTCTTGCGCTTTGAACATCATTCCTGAGTATTTCCAGCTCCTGCCTCTCTCTGTTGATCTCCTCTCTGGCCTTTGCTATCTCATTCTTTGTTTTCTCTATCTCATCCCTCTTTCTCATCACTTGTCTCATCTTTTGATCCAGATCTCTCTTTTCCAGGACTATCTCCGACCTTAGGACTTCCAGTTCTCCCTTCTCATGCTTCATTTTCTGAATCTTTTTTTCAATGTCTTCTCTCTGTTGCTTTATATCTATCAGCTCCACCTCCTTTGTTTTACTCTCAGTACCCTTTTCCAGTTTTAACATATCAGACCTCAGGTTTTCCAGCTCATCCAGCTGATATGTTAAGTCTGCTTTAGTTTTCTCAAGTTCTGCCTGCTGTTGATGAAGCTCAGCCTTCAACTCTGTCAGTTTGTCTATTTGTCTCTTAATTTCGTGCGTCTGACTCTCACTCTCTTCTTGTTGGTCACCCATGCTTAATGCTTCCATTTTCTCTCTTAATTCCTCTGAATCTCTCCTTATTTCTTTCTTTTTCCTGGTAAGTTTAACTGTGCTTTCTCTAGTTGTCTCCTCTAGAAGGCTTTCGAGGAGCTCCGATTTTTTCTTCATTTCAACCTTTTCTTTCTCCAGCAGTTCATTTTCATCACAAAGTTTTTGCTTGGCCAATGCCATTTCTTGTTTTTGTCTCTCCAAATCAGTTTTGATTTGCTCAAGATCACTCTCTTTGCTCAACCAGTCTTTGCTACTCTCTATTTGCTCTTTCTCTTTTTGTATCTCATTGTTCTGCTGCTCATAATTTTCTTTAAAATTCTGTTTCATAGCTTTGATTTCCAGCTTCATGTTCTCCAGTTCAAATCTTTCTTTTCTAGCAGCCTTGATTTCATCTTTCATTCTTCTGAGAACCTCTCTTACATGCTCAATTTCCCGGATCAGCCTCTGCATGTAAGCACTCATTTCTTGTCGATCCTCTGAATCTGCTTCAACATTAACTTCTCTCTGCATTTCCAGATCATGTTTTGTTCTCCAAGACATTTCCCTAGTATTTTCAGCTTCTTGAATAAGCCTCTGAATCTTTGTTTTCATATGTTCTTTCTCTTCCATATCTCCACCTCTTTCTTCCATATGAGATTGTAGTTCCTCTCCAGCTCTTTGTATCTCAGCTTTTATTCGCTCCATCTCTTCACGCTCAATACTTAAAATTACCCTGTCCATTTTGACTTTCTCATTTGCACTTTCAATATCAGCCCTTATTTTCTCCAACTCATCTCTTTTTCTTGCTACCTGTCTCATCTTGTGATCAAGATCTTTCCTCTTGCCATCAGTTTCATCCTGAAGAAGCTTTAGTTCTTTCATCTCATGTTTAGTCTTTTGCATCTTGTCCTCTAATTCCTCTTTCTGTTTGAGCATGTCAGCTCTTATACTAATGAGTTCCTCTACCTCATTTAGTCTTTTAGTCTCAAACTCCTGTTTTTGGATTATAATATTTGATTTGATCTCCTCATTGTTCTCCATTTCTCTCTTAAGCTGTCTTAACTTTTCATCAATTGCTTCTTTTTCTTTTGCTAACTCAGATTTAATGACGTTGTTTTTGTTTATCTCGTCTTGCAACTTTCCCATTCGTACGCTCCACTCCTCTTCTGTCATTTTTTGTTTTCTTTGCTGTTCTTGTATTTCTTGCTTGGATTCACCAATCCGTTCAATCATCTCTTCTTTCTGTTTAAATACTTCTGCTCGAATTAGCTCTATTTCTTGATATCTCAGTCTTATTTCCATCTTGTCCTGTTCAATGGCCTCTTCCTTTTTAAGCAGGTTCCTTCTGATATCCTCAATATTGTCTTTTTCTTTTTGCAAATGTTCCACCATCTGTTCTATTGCCTGTCTTTCAACATCCTCTTTAATTCTCTCTATTTCAGCCTTTGCTTCATCTAGTTCAAGCCTACATTTGTCTAGATTTTTAGCATAACTTTTCAACTCTTCCCTTTGTTTCTGTATCTCAGTATTTGCTTTATCAAGGTCTGTTCTTATATGACTCTCTTCAGATTTTTTCTCTACATCTTTTTCTCTTTCACTCAGTATCTCTTGCATTGACTTTTCTATGCTATCTGCTTTCGTTTGGAGCTCAGCTTTCATTCGCTGTAGTTGAGCTCTTTCATTTTGAATATCCTGCTTTTGGAATTGTATCTCCTCTAATTCTTTATACAGATTTGATTTATTTCGTTCCATATCATCTATGTCTTGGTCCAGCTGCCTTCTGCTTTTCTCAGTCAATGCTTTCTCATCCAAAAGCTCTTGCCTCAGCTGTTTCACATTTTCGATGTCCTTCTTTTGTGTCTCCACCATGCGCCACTGATCTAACAGTTCATCTCTTTCTCTCTCTAGGTCATGTTTTTGTTTTAATATCTCCATGCTCATTATATCAAGACAATCTTTCTCTTTCTTTAGCTCTGCCTGTGTGAACTCACTTTCCTTGGATTGCCTTTTGAAATCTTCCTTGGTTTTCTTCAGATCCATCCTTTCCTTTGTAATAATCTCTTTCTCTACAGCAGCAGATTGTTTCTGTCTTTCTATCTCAGCTTTCATTTCATCCAGGGTGTCATTTTTCATTTTGGTCTCCTCTGTAAATTGTTGCCTCTCTTTTTCTAACTCTTCTGCAGTACTCTGCCCTTCTTTCTGTACTTTTAACTTTAACTTCTCAATATCCTCTCTCTTCTTTTGCAGCTCAACTTTTTCATTTTCATTTGCTTTCCTCTGAATTTGGAGGTCTCTAGCCAACTCAGCTCTCTTTTGTTCCAGATTATCCATATCAGTCTTTTCTTTTATCATGTTGTTTTTCATGTAATCTATTTCTTTTTGTTTATTTTGAAGTTCTGCTCTCATTTGATCTAGTTCATTCTCTTTGTGTTGTATTCGTTCCTTCTCATTTTCAATGTGGGCCATTTGTCTCAAGTTATTTGTATTCACCTGCTTAAGAATGTCTTTCTCTCTCTTTAAGTCAGTTATTTGTCTATCTAGTTCTTCCCTGGCTTGACTTATCTCTGTCTTGGTTTTTTCCAGCTCAAATCTTTCTTCTTGAAGCAAGTCTTTGGCAGACTGAATTTCTTTTCTTTGCTTCTCTGTCTCATCCAAGAGCTCTTTCATTAGTTGGTTGTCTGTATGAGGAGCACTGATGTCTAATTGCCTTTTATATTGGACTGCCATCTCCTCCTCCCTCTGTCTTTCATTGTTTGTCATCTCAGATGGTTTCTCCAAGTCTTCAGCTTGTCTTTGAAGTCCAGCTTTCATCTTCTCTAGTTCTTCTTTCTCATTTTCAATGGTTTGTTTCTCAACTTTGAGATTCTTTAATTCTCTCTCCATACCCATTTTCTGTCTCTCCATATGTTCCAAATCTTTGGTCAACAGCTTTCTGTCTTTTTCAACCAGATCTTTTTCCTCAAGTAACTTTAGTCTCAGTTGTTCACAGGTCTCTTTCTCTATCTTTAGACTGACCATATCCTCTCTATATTTCTCTTCTGTGCCATAATTTCCACTCTCTCTTTTTCTAGGTTGGTCATTTCTGTCTTTGTGAATTCCATTAGATCATCAACCTCTCGCTGTAATTGATCAATATCAGTTTGTCTCTGGTCCATCTGACTCATTTCCATCATTATGATGTTCTTCATTTCATCCATTTCATGTTGTTGTTTTAAAATGTCTTCCTGCAGCTGTGAAAGTTCACTTTCTCTGCGAGAAAGACTTTCATTCTCATTTCCAATAGTCTCCACTTGCTTTGAGATGTTCTCCCTAATTTCTTCAAGAGTGTTTCTTTCTCTCTGCATCTCTGCTATTGTCATCTCATTCTTTTCCTGCTGTTCTGCAAGATGTTTGTTGGCTTCAGCAATTTCTGTTTTGATTTTCTCTAAATCACACTTCTCTAATTCAAAATCATTTGCTTGCTTTTGTTGATTTAATTTCTGAACATTAATTTCCTCAATAAAATGTTCAATATTTCTTCTCTCTTCCTGAAGTTGAGCTGCCATTTCTTCTAGCTGCTGTCTTTCATTCTGCATGTCCTGCTTTTTGATTTCAATGTTATCAGCTTCTCTTTGCAGTTCAGCTTTCATTTCTTCTAGCTTGTCCCTTTCATCTTCAGTAAACTTCTTTTCTGACTTCATCTCATATTTATGAGGTAAACTGTCCATGACTGCAGGAAAGGCTGACTTTGGCTCTCAATATCTGTTTCTAATGCATCTGTCAAGTCCTTTCCCAGCATCTGCTCCATCAAGACACTTTGTCTATCTGGATCTGACATTTCTTTTTCTATTACAGGTTTGACTACATCTATGTCACTCTGTTGAAGAACAATTTCAGCCTCTGACCTCTCAAGCAGGCTCTCTTCAGTTATACCAAACATCATGTGGTCTATATATTCATGTTGTCTTTCAATGTCTCCCCTCATTCTTTCAAGTTCTTCCTTTTCTATTCTTAACTCTTCCTTTTCATTTTCAAGTTTAATTCTTTCCCTTGATATTTTCTCACTCATCTGCTCAAGAGTGTTTCTCTCTTGTTGTATTTCTACCAGTGTGATCTCAATGTTTGTTTTTTGTTCAGAAATCTGTTTTTCAAAATCTTCCTTGGTTCGAGACATCTCAGCAATGGTTTTCTCTAGGTCAGACTGTTCCCTTCTAATCAAGTTTTTGTCACTCTCAATTTTTTCTTGCTCCCTATGTATTTCAGCATAAGTTTCATCCAGCATATCCCTCTTCTTTTTAATCTCTTCATTGAGATTGTTGATTTCTTCTCTCTCTTTCTGGAGCTGAACGGTCATTTCCTCTAGTCTTTGTCCTTCACGTTGTGTGTCTAGTTTGATCTTCTCAATCTCATGTGCTTCTCTTTGCAGGTCAGTTTTCATCTGTTTCATCAATTCTTTTTCATTCTCAAAAGATTCTCTATCAAGTTTGAGACTCTCTGAATCTTTGTCTACATTCATTTTTTGTTTCAGATCTTCCACATCTCTCTTCAGAAGTTGTCTGTCATTTTCCAGTAATTCCCTTTCAATCAATACTGCCTTCATTTGGATCTCAA
This sequence comes from Gobiocypris rarus, assembly GCA_023029165.1. Taxonomy (NCBI): domain Eukaryota; kingdom Metazoa; phylum Chordata; class Actinopteri; order Cypriniformes; family Gobionidae; genus Gobiocypris; species Gobiocypris rarus. The sequence continues at coordinate 9,343,974 of CM040919.1, forward strand.
TATCTTCAGACTTCTTTTTCAGTTCCGTCATCATGTCCTGTTTTTCCCTGATCATTGCAGCTCTTTCACCTTCAATGTCGCTCTTTTCTTTTTCCATTTCACTTTGTTGTTTATGAATCTCTGCTTGCAGTTGCTCTAGTTCTTCTTGTTTGAGTCTTATTTTCTCTTTCTCATTTATAATATCATCTGTTTGTTTGGAGATGTTCACTCTCATTTGCTCAAGATTGTTTTTCTCTCTTTGTAGATCTGCCAATGTAGACTCATTTGCACATTTAATTTCATCCATCATATCTTTCTTTCTCCTTGTATCTTCAGCAAGATGAACAATATATTCTCTCTCTTTCTGTAATTCTTCAGCCATCTTTTCTAAACCCTGTCTTTCATTTTCAGTTTCTTCTTTTAGCTTTCTGATGTCATCAGCTTCTCTTTGCAGCTCAATTTTCATCTGTTCTAACTTGTTCTTCTCATCTTCAAGCACTTGTTTCTGAAGTATCATCATCTTAAGGTCTTCATTCAGATTCTTTCTGCTTTGGTCTATGCCATCTTTTTCTTTCTTCATTTGCTGTTTCTGTTCTTCCATCTCTTCTTTATCTTCATCTAGTTGTCTTCTCTCATTCCTCATTATTTCCATAAACTCATTCACTTCTGTCTGTTGTTTGTCAAGCTTAAATTGTTTCAGATCAAGCTGACTTCTGTCCTTCATTATAATGTTTCTGTCATTGTCTAGTTCCTGTTTCAGATTCTGAATTTCACTTTGCATTTGCTCAAAATCATGTTGATTTTGTCTGATTTGTTCCTCTTGATGTTTGATGTCATGCATTTGTCTTGTGATGTTCTCATTCATCTCATCTAGGCTGTCTCTCTCTTTCTGTATCTCTGCCAGTACAATTCTTTGCTTTTCTCTTTGTTTTTCAAGGTCTTCCTTGTCTCTTGCAAGTTCACTTTTGGTTTTCTCCAGATCATGTTTTTCCATCTCAAGCATGTCTCTATCAGATTGAATGGCTTTCGTTTTCTCTTCAATATCTGTCTTCATTTCATCCAAGGCCATGTCTTTTATTTTTGCCTCCTCAATGAGATTGTTGACTTCTTCTCTGTCTTTCTGGAGTTGAGCGTCCATTTCCTCCAGCCTTTGTCTTTCACGTTGTGTGTCTAGTTTGATCTTCTCAATCTCAAGTGCTTCTCTTTGCAGGTCAGTTTTCATCTGTTCCGTCAATTCTTTCTCATTCTCAAAAGATTCTCTATCAACTTTGAGACTCTCTGAATCTTTGTCTACATTCATTATTTTTTGTTTCAGATCTTCCACGTCTCTCTTCAGAAGTCGTCTGTCATTTTCCAGTAATTCCTTTTGAGTCAATAATGCCTTCATTTGGATCTCAATATCTTCAGACTTCTTTTTCAGTTCCGTCATCATGTCCTGTTTTTCCCTGATCATTGCAGCTCTTTCACCTTCAATGTCGCTCTTTTCTTTTTCCATTTCACTTTGTTGTTTATGAATCTCTGCTTGCAGTTGCTCTAGTTCTTCTTGTTTGAGTCTTATTTTCTCTTTCTCATTTATAATATCATCTGATTGTTTGGAGATGTTCACTCTCATTTGCTCAAGATTGTTTTTCTCTCTTTGTAGATCTGCCAATGTAGACTCATTTGCACATTTAATTTCATCCATCATATCTTTCTTTCTCCTTGTATCTTCAGCAAGATGAACAATATATTCTCTCTCTTTCTGTAATTCTTCAGCCATCTTTTCTAAACCCTGTCTTTCATTTTCAGTTTCTTCTTTTAGCTTTCTGATGTCATCAGCTTCTCTTTGCAGCTCAATCTTTATCTGTTCTAACTTGTTCTTCTCATCTTCAAGCACTTGTTTCTGAAGTATCATCATCTTTAGGTCTTCATCCAGATTCTTTCTGCTTTGGTCTACATCATCTCTTTCTTTCTTCATTTGCTGTTTGTTTTCTTCCATCTCTTCTTTATCTTCATCTAGTTGTCTTCTCTCATTCCTCATTATTTCCATAAACTCATTCACTTCTGTCTGTTGTTTGTCAAGCTTAAATTGTTTCAGATCAAGCTGACTTCTGTCCTTCATTATAATGTTTCTGTCATTGTCTAGTTCCTGTTTCAGATTCTGAATTTCACTTTGCATTTGCTCAAAATCATGTTGATTTTGTCTGATTTGTTCCTCTTGATGTTTGATGTCATGCATTTGTCTTGTGATGTTCTCATTCATCTCATCTAGGGTGTCTCTCTCTTTCTGTATCTCTGCCAGTACAATTCTTTGCTTTTCTCTTTGTTTTTCAAGGTCTTCCTTGTCTCTTGCAAGTTCACTTTTGGTTTTCTGCAGATCATGTTTTTCCTTCTCAAGCATGTCTCTATCAGATTGAATGGCTTTCGTTTTCTCTTCAATATCTGTCTTCATTTCATCCAAGGCCATGTCTTTTATTTTTGCCTCCTCAATGAGATTGTTGACTTCTTCTCTGTCTTTCTGGAGTTGTGTGTCCATTTCCTCCAGCCTTTGTCTTTCACGTTGTGTGTCTAGTTTGATCTTCTCAATCTCATGTGCTTCTCTTTGCAGGTCAGTTTTCATCTGTTTCATCAATTCTTTTTCATTCTCAAAATATTCCCTATCAAGTTTAAGACTCTCTGAATCTTTGTCTACATTCATTATTTTTTGTTTCAGATCTTCCACGTCTCTCTTCAGAAGTCGTCTGTCATTTTCCAGTAATTCCTTTTGAGTCAATAATGCCTTCATTTGGATCTCAATATCTTCAGACTTCTTTTTCAGTTCCGTCATCATGTCCTGTTTTTCCCTGACCATTGCAGCTCTTTCACCTTCAATGTCGCTCTTTTCCTTTTCCATTTCACTTTGTTGTTTATGAATCTCTGCTTGCAGTTGATCTAGTTCATCTTGTTTTAGTCTTATTTTTTCTTTTTCTTTTTCAAAATCATCTGATTGTTTGGAGATGTTCACTCTCATTTGCTCAAGATAGTTTTCTCTCTTTGTAGATCTGCCAATGTAGACTCATTTGCAACTTTCATTTCAACCATCATATCTGCCTTTCTCCTTGTATCTTCAGCAAGATGAACAATATATTCTCTCTCTTTCTGAAGTTCTTCAGCCATCTTTTCCGAAGCTTGTCTTTCATTTTCAGTTTCTTCTTTTAGCTTTCTGAATTCATCAGCTTCTCTTTGCAGCTCAATCTTCATCTGTTCTGACTTGTTCTTCTCATCTTCAATAATTTGTTTCTGAAGTATCATCATCTTTAGGTCTTCATCCAGATTCTTTCTGGTTTGGCCTACATAATCTCTTTCTTTCTCCATTTGCTGTTTCTTTTCTTCCATCTCTTCTTTATCTTCATCTAGTTGTCTTCTCTCATTCCTCATTATTTCCATAAACTCATTCACTTCTGTCTGTTGTTTGTCAAGCTCAGATAGTTTCAGATCAAGCTGACTTCTGTCCTTCATTATAATGTTTCTGTCATTGTCTAGTTCCTGTTTCAGATTCTGAATTTCAGTTTGCGTTTGCTCAAATTCATGTTGATTTTGTCTGATTTGTTCCTCTTGATGTTTGATGTCATGCATTTGTCTTGTGATGTTCTCATTCATCTCATCTAGGGTGTCTCTCTCTTTCTGTATCTCTGCCAGTACAATTCTTTGCTTTTCTCTTTGTTTTTCAATGTCCTCCTTGTCTCTTGCAAGTTCACTTTTGGTTTTCTGCAGATCATGTTTTTCCTTCTCAAGCATGTCTCTATCAGATTGAATGGCTTTCGTTTTCTCTTCAATATCTGTCTTCATTTCATCCAAGGCCATGTCTTTTATTTTAGCCTCCTCAATGAGATTGTTGACTTCTTCTCTGTTTTTCTGGAGTTGTGTGTCCATTTCCTCCAGCCTTTGTCTTTCACGTTGTGTGTCTAGTTTGATCTTCTCAATCTCAAGTGCTTCTCTTTGCAGGTCAGTTTTCATCTGTTCCGTCAATTCTTTCTCATTCTCAAAAGATTCTCTATCAACTTTGAGACTCTCTGAATCTTTGTCTACATTCATTATTTTTTGTTTCAGATCTTCCACGTCACTCTTCAGAAGTTGTCTGTCATTTTCCAGTAATTCCTTTTCAATCAATACTGCCTTCATTTGGATCTCAATATCTTCAGACTTCTTTTTCAGTTCCGTCATCATGTCCTGTTTTTCCCTGACCATTGCAGCTCTTTCACCTTCAATGTCGCTCTTTTCCTTTTCCATTTCACTTTGTTGTTTATGAATCTCTGCTTGCAGTTGATCTAGTTCATCTTGTTTTAGTCTTATTTTTTCTTTTTCTTTTTCAAAATCATCTGATTGTTTGGAGATGTTCACTCTCGTTTGCTCAAGATTGTTTTTCTCTCTTTGTAGATCTGCCAGTGAAGACTCATTTGCAACTTTCATTTCAACCATCATATCTGTCTTTCTCCTTGTATCTTCAGCAAGATGAACAATATATTCTCTCTCTTTCTGAAGTTCTTCAGCCACCTTTTCTAAACCCTGTCTTTCATTTTCAGTTTCTTCTTTTAGCTTTCTGAATTCATCAGCTTCTCTTTGCAGCTCAATCTTCATCTGTTCTAACTTGTTCTTCTCATCTTCAAGCTCTTGTTTCTGAAGTATCATCATCTTTAGGTCTTCATTCAGATTCTTTCTGGTTTGGTCTACATCATCTTTTTCTTTCTTCATTTGCTGTTTCTTTTCTTCCATCTCTTCTTTATCGTCATCTAGTTGTCTTCTCTCATTCCTCATTATTTCCATAAACTCATTCACTTCTGTCTGTTGTTTGTCAAGCTCAGATTGTTTCAGATCAAGCTGACTTCTGTCCTTCATTATAATGTTTCTGTCATTGTCTAGTTCCTGTTTCAGATTCTGAATTTCAGTTTGCGTTTGCTCAAATTCATGTTGATTTTGTCTGATTTGTTCCTCTTGATGTTTGATGTCATGCTTTTGTCTTGTAACAGTCTCGTTAATCTCATCTAGTGTGTCTCTCTTTCTGGAGTTGAGCGGCCATTTCCTCCAATCTTTGTCTTTCACGTTGTGTGTCTAGTTTGATCTTCTCAATCTCATTTGCCACTTTTTGCAGGTCAGTTTTCATCTGTTTCATCAATTCTTTTTCATTCTCAAAAGATTCTCTCTCAAGTTTGAGACTCTCTGAATCTTTGTCTACATTCATTATTTTTTGTTTCAGATCTTCCACGTCTCTCTTCAGAAGTCGTCTGTCATTTTCCAGTAATTCCTTTTCAATCAATACTGCCTTCATTTGGATCTCAATTTCTTCAGACTTCTTTTTCAGTTCCGTCATCTTGTCCTGTTTTTCCCTGATCATTGCAGCTCTTTCACTTTCAATGTCTCTCTTTTCTTTTTCCATTAGACTTTGTTGTTTATGAATCTCTGCTTGCAGTTGATATAGTTCATCTTGTTTTAGTCTTATATTTTCTTTTTCTTTTTCAATATCATCTGTTTGTTTGAAGATGTTCACTCTCGTTTGCTCAAGATTATTTTTCTCTCTTTGTAGATCTGCCAATGTAGACTCTTTAGCAACTTTCATTTCATCCAGGATCTCATTCTTTCTCCTTGTATCTTCAGCAAGATGAACAATATATTCTCTCTCTTTCTGAAGTTCTTCAGCCATCTTTTCTAAACCCTGTCTTTCATTTTCTGTTTCTTCTTTTAGCTTTCTGATGTCATCAGCTTCTCTTTGCAGCTCAATCTTCATCTGTTCTAACTTTTTCTTCTCATCTTCAAGCACTTGTTTCTGAAGTATCATCATCTTAAGGTCTTCATTCAGATTTTTTCTACTTTGATCTACATCATCTCTTTCTTTCTTCATTTTGTGTTTCTGTTCTTCCATCTCTTCTTTATCTTCATCTAGTTGTCTTCTCTCATTCCTCATTATTTCCATAAACTCATTCACTTCTGTCTGTTGTTTGTCAAGCTTAAATTGTTTCAGATCAAGCTGACTTCTGTCCTTCATTATAATGTTTCTGTCATTGTCTAGTTCCTGTTTCAGATTCTGAATTTCAGTTTGCATTTGCTCAAATTCATGTTGTTTTTGTCTGATTTGTTCCTCTTGATGTTTGATGTCATGCATTTGTCTTGTGATGTTCTCATTCATCTCATCTAGGCTGTCTCTCTCTTTCTGTATCTCTGCCAGTACAATTCTTTGCTTTTCTCTTTGTTTTTCAAGGTCTTCCTTGTCTCTTGCAAGTTCACTTTTGGTTTTCGGCAGATCATGTTTTTCCATCTCAAGCATGTCTCTATCAGATTGAATGGCTTTAGTTTTCTCTTCAATATCTGTCTTCATTTCATCCAAGGCAGTGTCTTTTATTTTAGCCTCCTCAATGAGATTGTTGACTTCTTCTCTGTCTTTCTGGATTTGTGTTTCCATTTCCTCCAGCCTTTGTCTTTCACGTTGTGTGTCTAGTTTGATCTTCTCAATCTCATGTGCTTCTCTTTGCAGGTCAGTTTTCATCTGTTTCATCACTTTTTTCTCATTCTCAAAAGATTCCCTATCAAGTTTAAGACTCTCTGAATCTTTGTCTACATTCATTATTTTTTGTTTCAGATCTTCCACGTCTCTCTTCAGAAGTCGTCTGTCATTTTCCAGTAATTCCTTTTGAGTCAATAATGCCTTCATTTGGATCTCAATATCTTCAGACTTCTTTTTCAGTTCCGTCATCATGTCCTGTTTTTCCGTGATCATTGCAGCTCTTTCACCTTCAATGTCGCTCTTTTCTTTTTCCATTTCACTTTGTTGTTTATGAATCTCTATTTGCAGTTGATCTAGTTCATCTTGTTTGAGTCTTATTTTCTCTTTCTCATTTATAATATCATCTGTTTGTTTGGAGATGTTCACTCTCATTTGCTCAAGATTGTTTTTCTCTCTTTGTAGATCTGCCAATATTGACTCATTTGCACCTTTCATTTCATCCATCATATCTTTCTTTCTCCTTGTATCTTCAGCAAGATGAACAATATCTTCTTTCTCTCTTTGAAGTTCTTCAGCCATCTTTTCCAAACCTTGTCTTTCATTTTCAGTTTCTTCTTTTAGCTTTCTGAATTCATCAGCTTCTCTTTGCAGCTCAATTTTCATCTGTTCTAACTTGTTCTTCTCATCTTCAAGCACTTGTTTCTGAAATATCATCATCTTTAGGTCTTCATTCAGATTCTTTCTGCTTTGGTCTACATCATCTCTTTCTTTCTTCATTTGCTGTTTCTGTTCTTCCATCTCTTCTTTATCGTCATCTAGTTGTCTTCTCTCATTCTTCATTATTTCCATAAACTCATTCACTTCTGTCTGTTGTTTGTCAAGCTCAGATTGTTTCAGATCAAGCTGACTTCTGTCCTTCATTATAATGTTTCTGTCATTGTCTAGTTCCTGTTTCAGATTCTGAATTTCACTTTGCATTTGCTCAAATTCATGTTGATTTTGTCTGATTTGTTCCTCTTGATGTTTGATGTCATACATTTGTCTTGTGATGTTCTCATTCATCTCATCTAGGCTGTCTCTCTCTTTCTGTATCTCTGCCAGTACAATTCTTTGCTTTTCTTTTTGTTTTTCAAGGTCTTCCTTGTCTCTTGCAAGTTCACTTTTGGTTTTCTCCAGGTCATGTTTTTCCATTTCAATCATGTCTCTATCAGATTGAATGGCTTTCGTTTTCTCTTCAATATCTGTCTTCATTTCATCCAAGGCCATGTCTTTTATTTTAGCCTCCTCAATGAGATTGTTGACTTCTTCTCTGTCTTTCTGGAGTTGAGCGTCCATTTCCTCCAATCTTTGTCTTTCACATTGTGTGTCTAGTTTGATCTTCTCAATCTCATTTGCTTCTCTTTGCAGGTCAGTTTTCATCTGTTTCATTGATTCTTTATCATTCTCAAAATATTCCCTATCAAGTTTGAGACTCTCTGAATCTTTGTCTACATTCATTATTTTTTGTTTCAGATCTTCCACGTCTCTCTTCAGAAGTCGTCTGTCATTTTCCAGTAATTCCTTTTGAGTCAATAATGCCTTCATTTGGATCTCAATATCTTCAGACTTCTTTTTCAGTTCCGTCATCATGTCCTGTTTTTCCGTGATCATTGCAGCTCTTTCACCTTCAATGTCGCTCTTTTCTTTTTCCATTTCACTTTGTTGTTTATGAATCTCTATTTGCAGTTGATCTAGTTCATCTTGTTTGAGTCTTATTTTCTCTTTCTCATTTATAATATCATCTGTTTGTTTGGAGATGTTCACTCTCATTTGCTCAAGATTGTTTTTCTCTCTTTGTAGATCTGCCAATATTGACTCATTTGCACCTTTCATTTCATCCATCATATCTTTCTTTCTCCTTGTATCTTCAGCAAGATGAACAATATCTTCTTTCTCTCTTTGAAGTTCTTCAGCCATCTTTTCCAAACCTTGTCTTTCATTTTCAGTTTCTTCTTTTAGCTTTCTGAATTCATCAGCTTCTCTTTGCAGCTCAATCTTCATCTGTTGTACATTATTATTTTCATCTTGAATTTCTTGTTTGTGAAATCTGAGCTCATTTATTTCTCTCTCTAAAGCTGCCCTTTTTTCATCCACATCAGCCTTGTATGTTTTCAACATTTGGGTACTTTCCTCAATAAATACTTTTTCATTATTCAGTTCCACCTTGAAGAACTCTCTTTCAATCTCCATTTGGTGTTGTTGTGCTATAATTTCAGACTTCTCTTTCTCAAGATAAGCCTTTTCTTTTGTTGCAAATTCCATGATTTCATTTACTTTTCTCTGTTTTTGATCTATTTCCGTTTTCTTTTCTTCAAGTCTATGTTTTTCCATTGTGAGAGCTTTCCTTGTGGCTTCCATTTCATCTTGCTGTTTATAAATCAGAGCTTGGAGTTGTTCAAGTTCAATCTCTTTCACTCTCATTTGTTCCTTCTCAATTACAATGTCATTCTGTTGCTCTGAAATACTGTCTCTCAGCTGAAGAAACATATCTCTTTCTTTCTGTATTTCTGCAAGTGTGATCTTGTTCTTGTCTCTTTCTTCAGCAAGCTGGTTTTCGATATTCTCCTTTGCACTTGCCATATCTGTCACAGTTTTCTTCAGCTCACGCAAAGCCATTTCCTGCATCTGTTTATTAGACTCATTTGCTTTCCTTTGCATTTCTATTTCCCGATCCCTGTGTTCTAGTTCCTTAACAAGGCTGTCAACATTCTCCTCAAGCTTCTGTCTTTCATTTTGTGTCTCTAGTTTTATCTTTCCAATATTTTCAGCTTCTTTTTTTAGCTCAGCTTTTATCTGCTCAATTTTGTCCTTCTCATCCTCAATCATTTGTTTCTGAAGTTTATTATTTTCAGACTCTTTAACAACATCAAGCTTTGCTTGTTCCAAATCATTTATTTTAGTTTTTATCCATTTTCTGCTTTTGTCAATTTCTTCCTTTTCAGCTTGCACCTCCTTTATTAGCAACTCCAACTTTTCACTCTCCTTTTTCAGTTCTTCCCTCAAATTTACCTCCATTTGCTTTTTTTGATTCATTATTTCTGCTCTTTCCCTCTCGATATCATCCCTCTCCTTTTCTAGATCATCTCTATGTTTTGATATGTTTATTCTCAACTGCTCAAGAACGTCTTTCTCTTTCTGTATCTCAACCAATGTTATCTCATTTTGTCTTTTCTGAGATTCAATTTGGTTCTCAAGATCTTCTTTGGCTCTGGGTATCTCTGTCTTAATTGACTCCAGGCCAAACTTTTCCTTTTCAAGAGAGTCTCTATCAGATTTAAATGTTTGTTTTTGTTTTCTTAGATTTGCTTCCTCTTCTCTGATCCTGACAACAGAAGTCTCTATATCCTCCTTTTCTTTTTGAAGTTTGATGGCCATTTCCTCAATCTTCTGCCTGTCATTTTCTATGTCTTGCCTTAGTTTTGCAATATTTTCAGTTTCTTTTTGGAGCTCAGATTTCATTGTATGCAGTTCCTGCTTTTCTTTGCCAATCATTTGTTTATGATAGTTCAAGGTTCTAAACTCCTCAGCTAAGATGGTTCTATTTTCTTTCAAATCCTCTAGATCTCTGTTCAGTATTTTCCTGTTGTTTTCAATAGATTCATTTTCTCTGAGAACTTTTTGTTTCATCAGCTCCACTGCTTCACTTTCCCTCTTCAATTCTGTTTGCATGTCATTCACTCTTTGTCTTTCCTCCATTATATCAGTCCTCTCTTTCTTGAGTGTGTCCATCACATGATCTAATTCTCTCTTTTGCTTTTCCATTTCGGCCTGTCTTTTATTGAGCTGACTATTCTCTTTGTTGAGAATATCCTGAATCGCTTCTGTTTCTTTTTGTTGAGCATCAAGTTTGGACATACGCATATTCAGTTCATTTTCTTGGTGTCTTAAACTGTCTTTCTGTTTTTTAATATCATGTTCCTCTTGTGAGATGTTCATCTTCATTTGCTCAAGAGCATTTCTCTGCCTATCAATTTCTGACATATCAATATTGTTCTTTTTACTCATTTCAGCAAGATCTTCTTTTGCTCTAGCTATCTCTGATTTGCTCTTCTCCACTTCAGACTTCTGCTTTTCTAGCATATCTTTTTCACTCTCAATGCCTTTCTTTTGTTTTTCTATCTCAATGTGCATCATCTCCAGAGCTTCTTTTCTGTCATTTCCCTCATTTTGAACTTGGTCTGCCCTATCTTTTATACTACGTTTTTCATCCATCACCTCTTTCTTCATTCTCTCAATATTTTCAGCCTCTCTCTGAAGCTCAGCTCTCACCTGCTGTATCTCTTTCTCAAAACTTTGCCTCTGAAACTGAAAGTTTTTTTCCATGTCTTCCTTATCAGTTTCCAATGATTTCATGAGGCTTTCAAATAATTCCCTTTGTTCAGTTATTTTTTTCTTTTGGAGCTCCACATTTTCATGGTCTTTCCTCAACTCTTCTCTCAACTTCTCTATTTCCTGTCTCGCTTCATCCAGACCTACCATTTCTCTACTTCTTGCAGTCTTGACATATTCTGTTTTTTCATGTAAAACATTCCATTGTTGTTCTTGCTCAGCTTGCATCTTTTCCATTCTTAAACTGCTTTTCAACTCATCCATTTGTTTTTGTTTGTATTCAATCTCTGTTTCTTTTTGCTTTAGTTCATTTTCTCTCAGCCTTAAATATTCTTTATCACTTTCAACAATGCACCTTTGTTTTGAGGTGGTTTCACTCATCTGCTCAAGATTGTCTCTTTCTTTCTGCATTTCTGCCAGTGTAATATTGTTCTGTTCTTTTTGCTGAGCAAATTCTTTGAGATCTCTGAGTCTAGACTTTTCCTGTTCTAGTGCGTCTCTCTCAGAATCAACAGCTTGCTTCTCTTTTTCAATCTCCATTTGCATCTCATCCAGAGCTTTTGACCTCTTTTCGATCTCCTCAGCTAGACTATCAGTGCATCGTCTTTCTTTTTGAATCTGGGCTTTCATGTCTTTTACATTCTGTATGTCATTTTGAACAGCTTGTCTTAGATTTTCAATGACGCTTGCTTCTTTTTGCAGATCAGCCTTCATGTCCTTCAATATCTCAAATGATTTTTCTTTCTTTTCTATATCAGCTTGCATTTGTTCCAGGTCCTCTCTCTTTCTATTTGTCTCCTCTGCAAGACTCATAATGGCATCCCTCTCTTTCTTGAGTTGTGCTGCAGTTTCTGTAAGTTTCTGTCTTTCAGCTAGTGTATCTTGTCTTAGCTTCTCAGTATCGTCAGCTACTGTTTGCAGCACAGATTTAATCTGCTCCAACTTGTGTTGTTCTCCTGCAATACCCTGTCTTTGCAGTTTTATTTCCTCTCTCTGTCTTTCCAAATCGATTTTCTTTTGCTCCAGATCTTCTGTATCTCTCATTAAAGTTATTCTGCTGTCCTCAATAAGTCGCTTCTCATTTACTACCTCTTTTTTCACAAGTGCTACCGTTTCAAGTTCTCTGTTTAATGCATTTGTCATGTTGCTCTCCATCTGCTGCTTCTGTTCCATTATAGCTGCCCTCTCTCTGTCAAGATTGTCTTTTTCATTTTGTGTGAACTGCATTATTTCATCCATCTGTTTTAGCTTTTCAGCTATTTCATCTTGGTTTTTCTGAAGTTGACTTTTTTGGAGGAAAACTACATTCTGGATATCCTGCATGTCTTTTTGTTGTCTGTTAAGATCATCCTGCATTTGCTGCAGTTCGCTGTCCCTTTTCTTTATTTTCCCCTTCTCTTTCTCAATATCATCTTTTTGTTGTGAAATGAGTTCATTCATCTTCTCAAGAGTGTCTCTCTCTGCTTTGATCTCCTTCAGTGCCAGCTCATTCTTTTCTCTCAGGTTTTCTAGAGCTTTCTTTTCTCCCACTACCTCTTGCATGTCCCACATGTCTTTTCTAGTTCGTCCCTGTCTTTTTAAGCTGGTCTGCAAATTTATCCATATTCTGTCTTTCTTCCTGCATGTCCTGTTTTACCCTCTCAATGTCCAGATTCTCTTTGCAGCTCATATTTCATGTTTTCTAATGTTTTCTTTTCGACCTCTAACATTTTTCTTTGAGCTTCTATGTCCTCTCGTTCTCTAGCAAAAGTGTCTTTTATATCAGCCTCTATGGTTTGCTTTTTTGTTTTCTATATCCTGTCTAATGTGATTAAGGACATCTCTTGCTTTTTCTAATTCTGTTCTTATCATGTCTTCTTTTTCTCTGCTTTCTGCAATCTCAGCCTGCAGGTCATCCCATCCTTTCTGTATTTCTAGCGTTGTCTTTTCCAGCTCATCTTTTGTTCGCTCCAGCTCCTGTTTTTGCAGCTCTATTTGTAACTCCATGTCTGCTGTGGTTTTCGTTGCAGTTTGCAGTGTGGCTTCTTTGAGCGAAGTTCATCTTCGCTCAGTTTTTTTCTGCCAGTTGCCTCTCCATTGTCCTTTTTTGTGCAAGTAAGTCTTCTTTTAAATGCTCCAGAGCTTGTCGCTCTTTATCCAACTCCTCCATGGTCAGGATAATCTCATAATTGCCTGTGTCATCCATCACATCAGTTTGGATTTGAACATCAACTTGTTTGATCTCCATCATTCTTGTTATTTTCAATTCATTTTTCTCTTTTTGTAGATTTGTTTCCATACTGTCCAGTTCTAGCTGTCGTTGATTCAGCTGCTGCTGCTCTTTACATATTGTATCCAAACTTCTTTGGTTCTTTTCTCTCTGATTGCAGCAGTCTTTCCCAATCTTGTAGACTCACTCGTTTCTTTTTCATCTCTTTTTCCTCCTCTTGCAGTCTGGTCATCCTCTCTTCAGCTTCATTTTTCACTGTTTGCACATCCTCCTTTGCCTTCAGTAGTTCCTGTTTCTCTTTTAAAATGATTTCTTTATAATGTTCCAGTTCTTGTCTTTCTTTCTGTATTTCACTTAAACTGAGTTCAAAGTCTTCCGCTATAAATCTTTCAATGGCACCTGGTTCTTCTGTTTTGCGTACTCTGGGCTCTCAGTTGCAATGATGGCTGGTTGAACCTGAAATAAATGCTCCTTGTTTGCATTTGCATCTCTTAGTTCCAATAATCTTTAGATATATAATATACAGTTATACGGGGTACAGTTCATTACATGTTTTTCACCATTTTTAGTCAAGTTAAATGTAAAGTCCCTCGTATTTCATCTGAAAAAAGACATGTTTCAAAATGTTCTTTAAACTTTAATCAAAATTGACCCTATATATGTGTCTGATCTTATTGTGTATGTTTCATTGTGAGGCCTTCCTCTACTTTCTATTCTTGTTTTACTACATTTTGTTTCATTATGGAAGTAAAATGTGTTACAAACGCTTCATGTTGAATTTAAGAATCCAGTTGCTGCTGACAATATCGATAATATAGATAATATTATGAAACATCTGTCAAATGCATGTAAATAATGACTTACCTTTTCTTTGCTTGCCTTTTCTTCAGCAATGAGTTCTTTCTGTCTCTTTATCTCTTCCTTTGCCTGTTCAATATCCACCAAAGCGTTTTTCACATCTTCTCTCATCTGCTCCACCTTATCATTCTCTTTAATGGTCTCCTCTAGCCTCTCCTTCAGCTCCTCTCGTTGCCGCTGCATCATATTTTTCATGAGTTCTAGATCATCTCGTTCTCTCATAATCTTTTCTTCTCTGTATTCAATCTCTCTTCTCCTTCGTTGGACTTCGTTCTTCAACAGCCTCATCTCATCCCTGTCTCTTTTCATCATTTCCTTGTTGTGTTCCACCTCACCCTTAAGACCTCGCAGCATTTCTCGAATGTGTTCGATCTCCAGAATGAGCCTCTGCATCTCAGCATTCATCTCCTCTTGGTCTGCTGTCTCCATCTGACATCCTGCCATTCGGTTTTCAATCTGGAATTTTGTTCTGTGCACCATTTCTCTTGTTGCCTCGATCTGCTGAATAAGGTTGATTATTGTGAGATTCATCTGTCCTTTCTCTTCTTCTAAATCTCTCTCCTCCATTCTTTGTTCAAAATCCTCTCTCGCTCTTTGGATTTCAACCTTAACTCGCTCCATTTCGTACTTCTGCCTCTCCGTCTCCATTCTTTTCCATTCCATCTCATCTTTAGCCCTTTGTATCTCCATCTTCAGTCGTTCCATCTCATCCTTCTTCCTCATTGTCAGTTTCATCCTTTGGTTAAGTTCCTTCTTCTTTTCTTCCATTTCTCTCTTCATCAGCTCCATTTCTCCAATCTCCCGTTTGGTTTTCTGCATCCTTTCATCCAGCTCTTCTTTTTGTCTTTTATTTCATTTTTGACATGCTGCATTTTGTCCATCTCTGCTTTTGCTAGCTCCATTTTCTTTTCAACATCCTCTTTTTGTTTCAAAATCTCAGTCCTCATCAGTTCCATCTGGTATATCTCACTCTTTGCTTCCATCATCTGATACTCAATATGTTCTTTCTGTCTCTGGAGGTCTGTTTTCATCTTTTCAAGTTTAGTCATTTCTGACCTTGCCTTTTCCATCTTTACATCGATATCCTTCTTCTGTTTTGTTAACTCCAACTTCATGTCTTCAATCTCACCCATCTCCTTTTTCATAGCATCCATCTTCTTTATTATCTCCTCCTTCTCCTGTTCATCTTTTCATGTTCCTCCTGCTCTCCCTTTTCAGCCTCATCCACAGCCTTTCCATCTCCGATCTCACTCTGTTAATCTCCTCCTTGACCTCTCCATACGTGTCCTTCCACCTCAACGTTTCCATGCGTATCTTCTCCATATCTTCTCGCTCATGGTCCATGCCCTCCCTCATCTGCCTCAAAACATCCTCTCGTTGTTTTGTCTCCTCTAGCCTTTTATTCACATCCTCTCTTTGTTCCTGGATCTTAATCATAAGAAGTTCAGCTTTCTCTTTATCTTGTCTCGCTAACTCTCTGTTTCTGTTCATGGTCTCTGTGTCAATAACTAGCTGAGTTTTGATCTTCTCAAGTTCTTCTTTTTGTCTCTGCACTTGAGTACTCTGTTCTACATCATATCTCATAATCTCATACCTTCGTTTTTCTAGATCTTCCTTCTCATTCTGGACCTGAAATCGAATCTGTTCAAGTTCCTCTCTCTCTTTAATTAAATGCTTTTTTTGATCTTCCTTATCCTTAGCACAGCTGTTCTCATTTGCTCAATGTACTCTCTCTCTTGTATATCCTCCAACATCTTTTGTAGACTCTCTTTTCAGATTGCTTCATCTTTTCTAGCTCATGTCTGGCTATTTGTATCTCTTCATTTATTTGTTCTAACTCCTCTGTTTTCTTATGTATTTCATCTCTTTGCTCTAGTGCCTCTGTTATGGTTTCATACCTTCTCTTTTCTGACTCTTCCATTTGCTTTTTTAGGAGTATCTCAGCCTCTTGGACTGCAAGTTTGGCATGGTTTGCCTCTTCTTTTTCTTTTTGTGCAGCTCTAATCCTGTTCTCTATTTCTGCCTGTTGTCTTTGTAGCTCATTTCTCATGCTTTTGATTTCATCTGCTTCTTGTTTAGCACTTTCTCTGCTGTTATTAATCTCTTCTTGCACTTTCCCCATATGTTCTATAGTTTTATTCAACTCTTCTCCTGTTGCTTTAGCCTCATCCATCTGTTTGATAGCGGCATGTTTGTCTTCTTCTGCCTGAACCTTCATTTTATCAAGACTGTCCTTCCACTGCATGAGCTCCATCCTGCTCTCCTCAATGTTTTTCTGGGATCTCTGGACCTCGTCTCTTAGTTTTTCCAGTCTTTCCAGCTCGTGCTGAGTTTTTTCTCTGAGTTCAACTTCCTCTGTCTCAGTTTCATACCACCTGCTCTCCATTTCTTCCTTTACCCTGAGAATTTCACTTCTGAGGAACTCACACTGTTCGGTCTCTCTTCTCACCAAATCTCTCTTTCTTTCTAGCTCCTCACTTCCTCGAACTCAGCCTTTGTTTCCTCAATTTTTCTTTAGTTCTTTGGATCTCCTCAACCTTCTTCTCAATATCTTCAATTTGCCCTTGAATTTCAGCTTTCATTTTTCCATTTTCGTTTTCCCGGATTGTGACCTCTTGGCTGTTCTCAATCTCCTCTTTGGCTCTGTCCGTTTCATGTTTAATTCTGTCTAGTTTCTGCCTCTCCCTCAGCATTTCCTCTTGTCTTTGGTTCAAGTTGTCTTTTTCAGCCTTGATCTCTGCTTTGATCAGTTCTGTCATTTCTCTTTCTTGTCTGGCCTCTTCTCTTATCTTAACACTTTCTTTCTTCTCTTTCAATATCTTAGCTTTCTCCATATCATTAGCTCTTTGTATGTCTACTCTTACACTCTCCAGCTCGTCTCTCCCTCTGCAGTTGAGCTCTGTGCTCTAGCTCCTCTGTCACTATCTCATACCTCTTCCTCTCCATTTCTTCTTTAGCTTTCCGTATATCATCCCTCTGTTTTTCTAGAATATCTTTGTCCCTCTGCATCTCTGTTTTTATATGTTTCAGCCTCTCAGCTTCTCTTTTACTTCCTCAACTTTGCCTTCCATAGAAATCATGTCACTTTGTATGTCCGCTTTGGCCTGTTCGATCTTTTCCCACTCCTTTCTAACCAACTCTCCATTCATCACTAATTCCTCTTGACCTCTCTCTATTTCATGTTTCATCTCTTCCAGATCTTTTCTTTTCTTAAGTCTTGCCATTTCTTTTCAATGAGATTGGTTTCTATAAGTGCTTGAGATCTCAGCTGGTTTATTCTCTCATTCTCTTGTTTTGAAAACTCTCTGTTTCTTTCAGCCTCTTCTCTTGCTCTTTGAACCTCATCTTGCAGGTATTTGAGCTCATCTTTCTCTCTTTGAATTATAGCTCTCTGTTCCAGCCCTTCTTTCTCTGTTTCATGCCACCTTTGCTCCATTTCCACCTTCACTTGCTGTATGTCAAGTTTAATCTGCTCAAATTGGTATTTTTGATTCTTGATGTCATCCTTTTTTCTCTCCAACTCATTTTTTTCCTCCTCAATGTCAGCTTTCATCTGCTCCATCTGACTCTTTGCTTTCTGTGTTTTTCAATCTTCATTTCTATATCATTAATTTGAACTTGTATGGCACTTTTCATTTGTTCCATTCGTTCCATTTCATACTTAGTGCTTTCACGGTTGATCTCCAGATCTTCCTTCTGTCTCAGAAGCTCATATCTGATCATCTCCAAATTCTGTCTCTCTCTCATAATATCATCACACCTTTGCTCCATGGTGGTTTGCTCAGTTTGAAGGTCAGCTCTCATTTGCTCAATCCTCTCCCTCTCTCTGTTAACCTCTTCTTTAGTTCGATCCATTCTTTCACGGATATGGTCCATCTCAGCTTTCATGTGAGTAATAGTCCTCTCAAGTTGACTTTTCTCTGTGGTCATCCTAGTTATTTCATCTTGCTGTTGCTGAATCCTCTGTCTCATGTTCTCTATCTCAGTCCTTTCTTGCTTGGTTCCTTCCCAAAGTTTCTCGATCTGCTCAATGGCACGCATCGTCTCCAGTTTACGCCTTTTTAGTGAGTCTTTTCTCTTCTGAATGTCTCTTGTATGCCCATTCTTGTCACCCTGTTTTCTTTTTTCTCTGGGAGGACTGGGTGGACTGCCTGTCTCTGTTTGTGTGTGCTTGCTGTTGCGTTGTCTCCACTCTGCAAAAGAAAAAAAGATAATTTACATCAGGACTTAAATACTAATACAAATAAAAAATAAATTTTATTTTAACGTTTCAGTTCATGCTTTCCTTCTATAACATTATCATTGCGAAAACGGTTTGATTAGAAAAAATACTGGGTTTATACTAACTTTATAATAAGAGCTTGTAGCTAAACCTCATAACTCAAGTGGATTGTCAAAACCTGCAGTAGCTCCATCCACCTCAATCCTGCACACATTTTGGAGCCTGTCTCTGCTTGTTTGCAGTGAAAGGGTAGTTAAAAATCTGGTTCTTTATTCAAAATATGAGGTGTGTAAAGACTAACGTTTTATGTATTTGAGGATCGGAGAAGAGGTCTGGTATTTGCCATCTAGTCATCCAATACAGCCTGTGCGTAATTTTGGAATATTGGAATAATATGTCACTGTATTAGTTTTTAGTGCATTTTTTATTAAATAAATGCAGCCTTGGTGAGCAGAAGACTTCTTTCAAAAACATTTAACAACCTTTTGATAGGTACTGTATATTTTCTGCCTTATTGATAGGTACTGTATATTTTTTTTACATTGCATAAAATCCGTGGAGACTTAATGCACAAGTGTGTGTAGTACAAAAACAATAATAAAATTGGCATAAAATATTATACATATTAGTGGTTATTGTTCAGCAGTGTTATTTGATATCTTACTGAATTAAAAGCAAGAGATGAGATCAGTTAAATCTGTCAATTAGACATGGGTCAGAAAAAACTGGCATTAAACTGACATTTCTGTCCCCCTCACTTCTGATAAAATGGCTACGCCCCTGGTAGTGGTTGTACAAAACCTTCAATTTTCACTAGTTTAAAAAACACACCATGCTGGATGTAACCTGCCATGGTTACAGATCCTCGGATAAGCTCCTGCAAACAGCTAATGCCATCACATTGCCTTACGACGTCACATTTTCATAGGCCGTATTATTTGAATTTATGATTGGTTGACTGCCAAATTAAAATCTTAAACAGAACAACAAAATAATGTTATCAACCAGTTAATGGTCATAAAAAAAGAAGAAAAAAAAAGCTGTTTCTGTTCAGAACATTTAAACTTTATTTTGTTTATGGTTCTGTTAAAATCGGGTTCATTTGCGTTTTTGTTTTGTTTTCGTTCTTTGAAGTGGTTCAGAGCCCTAATTTACATAAATGTTACGTTACCATAAGAATCTACATGCAAGTTTTATATATATATATATATATATATATATATATATATATATATATATATATATATATTTTTTTTTTTTTATACCACTTCATAAGAGTTTTTAGAGACAAGTTTATAAAGACCATGGCTTTGAATAAAAACAAAATTAACCTTTTTAACCTTTTTTGAAAATAATTAACTTATCGGACAGATCCAATTCTTGTCAAATGACTGACGCTATTGCTAGCCATTCAAATCCACAAATTTATTAGATTTTCTAACCTAGTTCGTGAATCAGTTCGGGCTCTGTCATTCTCAGGATGAGATGGAAGGACACTCTGCTTCGCTGGCTCTCTTTCCAAAGCCTCAAACAGGAGCCGCATTGCCTCCGCTGGGTTGGAGCAGCCTCCACTTGTTGAGCGGCGCTTCATGGATCAGACTTTGGGAGATAACAGCCTCAGCAATGTCACTGACCGGTCGCTCTTGTAATTATCTGCTCCTTGAATTCTGTCAGAAATCTCCAACTGTTGGGAAGAACAACATTTGAAGGAGAACATTCATAAACTATACACTGATACAATTACAATAAATTCAACTTTGAATTAAGTTAAATGAAGTGTTGCACTGTGAACTTTACCGTAGTCTCTGGATTCTGCCATGGTTGCTTGCTACATGTTTTTTAAATAGACGTTGTGTGTGAAGTATGATCTGAAAATGAATACAAATTAATTGCAGGACATTATATACTACAGTATTACAAAAATAAACAAAAAAAGATATATATAAATAAAAATAAAGTAAGCGTATTGAAAGGGCTTTAATTTGTTGTTAAATGTAGAGAACAAAATACATTAAATATAAAGAATCACGGTAATACTATATATTTTGTTAATACATGAGTATTAAGGAGGCAGAAATGGCATTGCTGTATTTGTTATAGATGTATTTATTTTTTTCTCTTTTTTTCTTCTTCTACTTTAACAGATGCTTGTTTTCTTCTTCGTCTTAAACTGAATTACAAGAAAGCACACATATCATCAAAGTACCTGTTTTTATAAAATTGTTAAATATTCTTACCTTCTGTGTTATCACTGGATTGAATTATGTCTGTAAATTGTTGTGGTCTGATGATGGATGTATATTGCTGTAATAACAAGAAAGTGACTGTGACATGCAAAAACAAATCTTATCTTACTTCAGCACATGCATAATGTCTATACGTAATTTACGTAAAAACGTCACAGCTTTGGATTACCATGCATTTGATTGGCTGCGGGTGGCAAGATGTCTTGTGCCTGGTCTTCTCTGATAAAGGCAGTGTACTGTACAGGTCCACCCCTGACATGGTGTCACAATCTCCTCACTGCAGCACACACTTGTACAGACTGGTTTGGAAAAGAAAACACAACGCTCATGCCCAGTAGAGTGCCATACAATCCATGCAGACTAAATGAGACGTACAGTGAACATGTTTTTGTCTTCTTTTGCTTAATTCTAATTTAATATTTCCTTTCATTACAAATGATATCAAATGCACCCCTATATAGACTATATACATTTTTCAGAATGTATATTTGGTCTGTCCCCCTTTCTGTTGTAATGACAGCAGCACACCAGTTGCTGTAAATTTGAGTTAAAGCTGATGATCTGATGAGTATCAAAAGAGCATCTCGTGCTTTAATAAAGTGAGAACATCTGACTGTACAAAGGAGTTCAAATAATAAAATATGCAAATCAAATTAACTTGATTGGTGAACTTGTCAAGGCCGTAACCATGTCTTGAACTTTGTGGGGGCAGTTTTTATTTTGTTTTAGAAATTATAAAGAAACCGAACAGTGCATGGAATTCTAGTTCTAATTCCTTTTGGGACTATTTGTAAACAATATTTGTTGTCTGTTGTCACTTGGATTCCTTTGTGGTCTGGTGGCAGATTTTTTGTAAACCGCGTCAAAGGTTCCGGGTTCCAATCCGCCCTCATATAGTTTTTTTTCATTCTTCTTCATTAAAACCAAAGATGTTCATCAATGATTGTATATTAAGAGCAGGGACACGTTTGTGTGCATTTGGTTTTGTGATTTCACCGGAGAGAATAGAGTCTCTCTCTGCAACAGCATTAAGCGATAGATTGGCACGCTCTGTGTGTGAAGACTGTGCACAAGCCAAAAGAGAACATAAACCCCGCCTACTTTGATTTGATTGGTCATCTCAATCATTTTGACATTGATGAGCCCAGTTAGACCGGAGGCAGATCAGACTAAAAGTTTAACTTTTAAACATTTTTGTCATCCTAACATAAATAGCGCTGCATAAAGTGCAGCAGAGCAGTGCGAATTTCAAATATTGGGGGGGACAGTTTGCCCATTTTGGGGGGTCCCCCTCAATGTCTATGGTGGTTATGGCCCTGGGTAATGTTAAGTATACATTTTTGGTATACTTACGACTTGGCAATTAACACATTTATTAATCTTGGGAAATTCTTTTTACACAAGAATAGATTCCTGAAAACCCTTCCAAACTTTTATGTTTTTCACAAGGAACTCTGTCATCATTATTTATCCCCATTAGAGCTAATGAAGAAAAAGAATGCCTTAAAATTATGTACTCTGATAGAGGATATAAAACCTGCTTGGAACCCTTAGTATTTTATTACTTTAATATTTTTTAAGTTTGTTTCTTATCTTATGTTATGATGCTTGTCTGTTGTCTGATTTAGAATTTCATATTCTATAGGTCAATTTTGTTTGTCAATTTTGTTCAACAAAGGTTCTTGCAAAACACATACAGGCACACACACACACACACACACACACACACACACACACACACACACACACACATGTTTGTTTTTGTGAAATGTGGGGACATTCCATAGGCGTAATGGTTACCATTACAAACCCGTATTTTCTATTCCCCTACACTGCCCCTGCCCCTAAACCTACCCATCACAGGAGACTGTGCAGTTTACGTTCTGTGAAAAAAAACCTCATCCTGTGTGATTTATAAGCATTTTGAAAAGTGAGGACATGGGAACGTCCTCATATTTCACCCTCTTTTGTAATACCTATGTCATAACCATGTCATTATACACATTTGTGTCCTGATATTTCACAAAAACATGCCCACACACACACACACACACACACACACACACACACACACACACACACATGTTGTGTTTCTATGTTTTATGGGGACATTCCATAGGCGTAATGCATTTTATACTGTACAAACCGTATTTTCTATCCCCCTACACTGCCCCTGCCCCTAAACCTACCCATCACAGGAGACATGCTGCATTTTTACTTTTTCAAAAAACATCACTTGGTGTGATTTATAAGATGTTTTCCTCATGGGGACCAAAAAATGTCCCCACAAGGACAAGGATTTTGGATATTGCCATCTTTGTGGGGACATTTTGTCCCCATACCTTTACTCAGTCCACAAACACACACACACACACACACACACACACACACACACACACACACACACACACACACACACACACACACACACACACACACACACACACACACACACAAATGTTGTGTTTCCATGTTTTATGGGGACATTCCATTGGCGTAATGGTTTTTATACATAAACTATATATTCTATCCCCTACACTGCCCCTGCCCCTAAACCTACCCATCACAGGAGACATGCTGCATTTTACATTTTCAAAAACATCACTTAGTGTGATTTATAAGATGTTTTCCTCATGGGGACAAAAAATGTCCCCACAAGGACAAGGATTTTGGATATTGCCATCTTTGTGGGGACATTTTGTCCCCATACCGTAGGGATTACCAGTCCACACGCACACACACACACACACACACACACACACACACACACACACACACACACACACACACACACACACACTCACACACGTTGAACTACAACGCGGATGCAAAGTGTTAAAAACTACAAACATGACGGATGTGGGGTTTAAGTGATTTATTATCAGAATCTAACTTGATGAAAATATAGTTATTTAACAGCATTGTGAACTTTTGTAATGATACTTTTATTCCATTAACTTTCAAAGTTTTAGGTCGTAGTATAAGTAGCTAATTATATTACTTATAAATAAGTATTAATACGTTCATAAATACAACTTATTATTATAAGTAGGCAAATTGGGACGAAGCTTATGATTCGTTCGACTGGGACTTTTACTAGGATGACTGTTGTCTTGGACTTTTATTATAGACTGTTATCCCGGACTTTTATTATGAAAAGGAACTTCCGTTTAATCAAGCGCAGATCGGCGGTGAGCTGCAGACGAAGGCAGAGCATTTCTCATCAGCGTGTTCCTGTTAAGCTGACAAAACGTCTTACGCAATGAGGTATTAACTGTTTTTAATCTTTGTAAAAAAAATAATTTAAAAAACTGTTTGTCAAAGTTATAAACCGAGGTTCATCAAACTGCGGCATTTGTTTTATTATTATTTTTATGCTATACTAGCCGGGTGCCTGTTAGCATGTTGCTCTGCTAGCCGTGGTGGGCATTTATGGATACATAAAATGTATTTATTATATGTCCGCGTTCGTTAAAACTGATTAACGATGCGTTTGGATTTAATTCCTCTCATGTTGTTGTTTTGTAAGACGTTATGTAGTCCAGCAAGAAATGTGTTCGTTCACTCATTCATAAACGAATGAATGAAGAACCGAGCATTCACATGAACAATGCTGCCCCTTTTTACCTGGGATGATGTTATTATTTTGGCTGGGAGCTTAGCTTCTTTGACACATTTTAAAGATTTTGCTAGGTGATTTATATGTACATATCTTTAGTATTTAAAAGAGTAAAGTGTATAATTCGTTATGTAATTTAATTAATGAATTGAGTGTTTTGGTTTTTTTCAGAGGAGATCGTGGCAGGGGCCGAGGTGGCCGATTCGGCTCCCGCGGAGGTTTGGTCCAAGGGTGAGGTTTTTTTATTTGTATGTGTATTTTTTTTATTTGCTGACTTTAGTTTGTTAATGTTGATCTAATACTATTGTTTTTCTTCTGTTTTCTCAGGTATCGGCCCTTTGTCCCTCATATACCATTTGACTTCTATGTTGTAAGTGTATTTTTATCTTGATTCTTTGCTTTGTGAAACTAAGCCTTTAACTTAAGCCTCCAGCTCATGAATCGCTTGTGTTACAGTGTGAGATGGCCTTTCCTCGAGTGAAGCCGGCTCCTGATGAGACTGCTTTCAGTGAGTGTCTGCTGAAGAGGAACCAAGACCTCTCTCCTAACCCTTCTGAACAGGTACAATCATTTTCCATTAGGATGAATGGCCTATGGCCACAGTATACTTCACTTTGTACGGGTGCCCAAGGGTCAGAATACCTTACTGCAGGTAACTTGTACGTGCAGGTTGCGATCTGCGTTTAATTTTTTTTCAGAATTTACATGAGTAAAAACTGCATGCGTTGAACACCTGTGTACGCATACGAGTAGTATACTTTGCAAGGCCGTGCGTTCGTCTGGACGAACGTGTAAAAAAAACTACGTATACTTTCAGCTTCAGACACACATGAGTCCTTCCTATTGGGGTGTTACTGGCCTCACGATTCAATTAGATTACGATTATCATGATGCATCACTGCAATGTTAGTACTGCGCATGGCTACATTTTCGTCATTGAATACAAGCTTATGTGAACTCCCTTTTTATTTTATCTGTTTCAAGAAAATACGCTGTAGTCAAATGTAGTCAAACAAAAGCCTGAACACGGTAGACATGAGGAGCATTTAGAACTGATGTACACTAGCAAATACTTAGTGTATGAAATTGTCAAGTAGTGTATTTAAGTTACAATAACGTGTGCACACTCACTCGTGCTGTAAATGTTAAAATAGTGGGTGCAATTTTATATTACTCGCTTTTGTTTTTCGCCTCCCTACGCCATTTTATGCTAGCTAGACAAGTGCATATGTGACAAATGTAAGAAGGCTATAATCAATTGTGGTTTATTACTGCATCAAGTCGCGGAATCGTCCATGCCCAATGCATTGTAGAAACGATTCATTTTTAACACCTCTACTTCCTATGCAGGTTAAACCATAGATCACCAAATGATTGAGCCTCATCATCCACCATATTTATTTTAACTCTTGAAAAATGTATTTTAGGATTATCGCTGAGTTAAATAAGTTGTTTATGTTTATTGTTTTTGAGGCCTCCATATTGTCCTTGGTCACTAAGATTAACAATGTCATTGACAACCTAATCGTGGCTCCTGGAAACTTTGAAGTGGTAAGAAGGCATTTCAATATGTCAATCTTCATTACCCCCCAATATTACTTTTGTAGTACTAAATGCTTAATGTCTTACAATCGCCTCTGCAGCAAATTGAGGAGGTAAGACAAGTGGGATCATATAAAAAGGGCACCATGACGACAGGACACAATGTTGCTGACCTCGTAGTTATCCTGAAGATCTTGCCAACCTGTGAGTATCATTTCTGTTTAGTTGTATAATATGTTTGTCACTTTTAGCCCAATTGCTTATTTTATTGATGATCCTGTTATTTTTGTGTATTAGTGGAAGCTGTCGCTGCTTTGGGAAACAAAGTCGTTGAGACGCTGCGTACACAGGACCCTTCTGAGGGTGAGTGTTGGTTTTAATCTGGCAGGCAAATCAGAGCGGAGAGAAAACGCTTATTTATAATCAAAATGGGCGGGACATCGATCTACTTTGACTGTATTTTCAATTATATATATTCCTCTTCTCTTCAGTGCTGTCTATGCTAACCAGACGGTTTGAGATCAGCTCTGCCGATGCCACAGTGAAAATCCTTATCACCACGGTTCCACCCAACCTGCGCAAACTGGACCCAGAGCTCCACTGTAAGTCACACTCTCAAACACTAGAGCT